>KE373021.1:139798-157527 GCA_000418225.1 Zizania latifolia | reverse complement strand
TGTAAGTGGTTACACGGATGCTAGCTTCCAAACCGACAAGGACGATTCGCGATCGCAGTCAGGTTTTGTGTTCTGCCTCAATGGAGGCGCAGTGAGTTAGAAAAGTTCCAAGCAAGAAACGGTTGCAGATTCTATGACAGAGGCCGAGTACATTGTAGCTTCTGAAGCAGCAAAGGAGGCGGTGTGGATCAGAAAGTTTGTTTCTGAGCTGGGTGTGGTCCCTAGTGCGTCCAGTCCAGTGGACCTCTATTGTGATAATAGTGGTGCCATTGCGCAAGCCAAGGAGCCTAGGTCACACCAGAAGTCCAAACATATACTTCGGCGTTATCACCTGATCCGTGAGATTATAGATCGAGATAATGTGAAGGTTTGCAAGGTGCACACGGATTTAAACATTGCAGATCCGTTGACAAAGCCTCTCTCACAGCCCAAGCATGAGGCGCATTTGAACTCTATGGGTATTAGATACTTATGTGGGCAAGAGTAGTGAATGTGAGAATAGGAGTAAAGTCTATGCTTATGTAATACAGATAATTGTTATCTTGTTCTCTGAATGAATGTCTTTTACATTGATCAACGGGTTGATGACTTGTTTGTGAGACTCTTTGTTTTATGACTTTGTTCAAAACGATCCCTAATCTCATATCATCATGTGGAACAATGATGATTTATAGATTAGCACATCCGACTGATTGATGATCATGTTTCATAGATTATAGATATGGAGATGTCAAATCAGTGATGTGGATACATGTTAGTGAACATGGTGTTGGATTGACCCACTTTGAGATACTGCTGGGATTGTTATCATGATGTGCCATCAGTTGTTCTCAAATGGTGTACCTACAGAGTCCTTAGACCTGAGATCGTTATTTGATTCCAGAATGTGTAGTAGTGCACTTAGTGGTTTCCAAACGCTATTCCGTAACTGGGTAGCTATAAAGGTTACTTACAGGTGTGTTATGAAACATGTCGTGGGCTGTGAGCGGTCAAGATGGAATTTGCCCCTCCTAGTAACGGGAGAGATGTCTCTGAACCCCTCAAGGTAGTCAGATTAGAAAAGTGCATGGCCATGCCACTATGATTAAAGAGTTAGTCATGATTGAATCCACTACTTGATCGAGTGAAATGTCGAGCTATCCAACAAGGGTGGCACGTATCTCGCCTTGAGCTTGACTGACGTCATGTGGTAAAGGGACTGGTGCGTGAGTGCATCAAGGTTCTGAAAATATGATTTTGCCTTTGTATACATTCGGGGGTCAATATGTGCTGCTAGGTACCGCTATTGATCGGTGATTCGGAAATGGTTTTCGGGTAGCGGCCGTTTGTGTATGAACCTATCGGGCCACACACTTAAGGGGATGGATTCAAATCGTGCAAAGAATTGGTTATTGTGCAAGTGGGAGATTGATGGAATTGTGCCCAAGAAAATTCTGAGGGAACCGGAAGTTCTGGCTCCAGCCGGAACTTCTGGAGTCTGGAGCAACCGGAATATCCGATGGGATCGGAAGTTTCGGGCCAGCCCCATGGTTCGGTCTTCTGGACGAATCGGAAATTCCGGCTGTAGCCGGAAGTTCTAGGTTCTAGACGAACCGGAAGTTTCGGGTCGGAATTAATTCGATACAGAAGGTCTGTTTCGGAAGTTCCGGCTATAACCGAAAGTTTCGGGTTCGGAATTAATTCGATACAGAAGGTCTGTTTCGGAAGTTTTGGCTGTAACCGAAAGTTCCAGACCCAAATTAATTCGATACAGAAGGGTAATTTCGGAAGTTCCGGATAGGAACCGGAAGTTCCGATGACCGGAAGTTCCGGCCACAGCCAGAAGTTCTGGGGTGCGCAAATTAGATCTGTTAGGCTTTTAATTCGGATTAAAAGGCCCATGCTGGGCACTATATAAAGGAGGAGAGGGTGGCACGTAAGGGGCTGCTACTATTGCTCTACCCTAGCCCTAGCCGCCACCTCTCCTCTCTCCCAAGTGATCACAAAGGTTGTGATCAAACCCTAGAAACTTCACGAGTGGTGCTAGCACGCCGGCGTTGAGTGTTTCCGTCCCTGTACGTGTGGACTTCGTGGAGGTGCTGCTCAAACAGTAGTACTCATCGTCTTCTTCGTGTGAAGAACGCTGGGCTTCATCGACTTGATCGCTGGCGAGCGGGCGAGGCGAGGAGGGAACGAGCGAGGACGTGTTTCCTCAAATCTTCTTCCGCTGCACTAGCGCGTCTCGCGTTAGAAGGTAACGATCCATGATCCCTCACGCACATGGGTTCCTGGGCCAACGGGGTTAAAAATTTAAAATTACCGGCTAGCGTAGCCTCCCCATGTCCCAACAAAACTAACTTACATTGCATTTCCATTTATATTTGTCAAACTAATTTGCATTGCATATGTATTAACATTTGTAAAACTATTTTGCATTATATTTTCATTTGCATTCTTCAAACCAATTTGTATTACATATGTATTAGCATTTGTAAAACTATTATTGGAGCATTTGTATTGCAATGTTCGGCCGGCACAAAAATAGAAAATAATGAATAATATTGACATTGATTACTACTTCTACACATTTGTATTGCAGTGGTCAATATCATCCAAAAATAGCATGTATATTGTAGTGGTCGATCGACCTAAACATAGAAAGGGAAAAAAGGAAAATGGCATACCTTGCGGGCGGCGGAGATATTGTTGGACTCACAATGTCCAGCGTCACTGCCCTGCTGATCACTTGGTCGACGTGCCGTGGTGCTCGCCATCGATGATGGTGGTGGTGGGCTGGACGGATGAGGCTAGGGTTTTGATCGTACGGGCGACTGCGCAAGAAGAAGAACTGAAGAACTTTTAGTATCGGGTGGCCTTATCACCCGATACTAAAGGGTTCTCACATGAGATTTTAGGAATCTTTTAGTATCGAGTCAGGAGCCCACTCGACACTAAACTTATTAGTACTGGTTTGTCTCCCTATTCAAGCGGTTTCCTAACCCGGTACTAAAAATCTTTAATAGTATTGGTTATATCTACCCATGACTTTTTTCTCTTTTCTAACCATTGCAGACGACTTTCAGTATAGACTCGAATTGGAATGGATATTAAAAGGATGGACGAAAACCCACTTCTCTAATTTTGATTAACAAAACTAGATAAAATTGATAAATTAATAGTAAAAGTAAAAACTAAAGTGCTCCACATTATTAATAAATTAAAGATTTAGGTAATGAGTATTGAAATAACAAAACTTTTTTAATTTACGGCTCTATAGTCGGTAAGAAGGTAAAAGTAAAATATTTTTAGTTGTTAAAGATGAAGAGACAGAAGTATCTTTTGAGCCCGAACGAGTAATATTTTGACAACATGCTGATGCTGACTCTCAAAACAATGAAGGATAAAAGTCAACCTCTTGTGGCCAAATTTCCATAAATAGAGTGATGCAGCAATTAAATGACGTCCATGTTCATGAGCACCATGACCAGACAAGTGTGTGGCCAGGACAACATAGCATGCACTCCCCCGGCACAGCATTATTCCAGCAATTCTGGCAGCCATGGCTGCAGCAGACAACGTCGTCGATCTCCTCCAACGACTCAACGTCCTCACAAACCATTCTCACCGATTCTTGATTTCATCGACGGGCCGGGGAGGGAGGGAGAGGGACCAACGGCAGCTGACAATGGCTGCACCGAAGACGGTGACCGGCGTCTCGCTGGCTCCGGCGGCGGTGGCGATGGTGGTGACTATGCTGGCGTCCCGCGCCGAGTCGCAGAACAGCGGCTGCTCCAGCGTGATGATGACCCTCTCGCCGTGCCTCGACTACATCTCCGGCAAGTCGCTCTCCCCTGAGTTCACCTGCTGCACCGCCCTCGCCGGCATCGTCCAGTCCGACCCACGCTGCCTCTGCATGGTCCTGGACGGCAGCGCCGCGTCCTTCGGCATCTCCATTAACCACACGAGGGCGCTCGAGCTCCCCGGTGTCTGCAAGGTCCATGCGCCGCCGATCAGCCAGTGCACAAGTAAGTAATAATGCTATATATGCCACGATCAAGTGCACGCACACGATGATCAATTCATGTCGATCTTTGGCAGAGATGAGCAGATTAACCAGGATAGTTGGCTGATTGATTTCAGGTGTCCCAACTCCACCTCCAACATCAGATACACCCACATTAACTGATGAGCCAGTAGAGACTAGCGACGACGACGATGCAGATGCACCTAAAGGTGATGTCATGAATAAAACTAATTTTGATCTACAACTTACAAGCTAGTAATTTGCTAATTGGTATATTAAAGATGGTGGAATTTCATAAGCACTGACCTGACTGGTTTATCCAATTTGATGAGGAAGTGCAGGATCTAATACAACCTCAAGCTCCACAAACTCAAAGAAAGCAGCGAGTTTAATGGCCACTTTGCTTATCCCCATTTGTGGCTTGCTCTATGCCTTCTAAGTACTTCTAAGTACTGCACAAGTTCATTTTCATGGCTACGGACGAATTCAGAATTTCAGAGTAACCGTGTCATCACAAGACGGATTCAGAATTTCAGAGTAACTGTGTCATCACAAATTTATCAACCAGCCGACGACTATGGCTTTCAGTGGAACATTAAGATCATCAGGTAGATCGCACTATTATCATCAATACTAAATTAGACAAGAGTACTTAGATAAACTGGTAATATATTATTATCGTGTGATAACACAACTAATATTGTAGATTTGTCCGTGTCTATGGCTATGTCTCCTCCTTACCTTGCAGCAGCTAGATCTTATATATGTGAGACCTAGTTTAAATCAGCATGATTCTTCATTTCAATATATTTTGAATGATATGCCTTCTTAAGTTCTGATGAGTATCATCAAAAATTGTTTTCTCGTTCAGCATAACCATAATTCATTACCCAGTTTGTACCCTGCAGTAATTAAGACAATTAAGAAGGGGAATCTGTTAATGGCGAGCACGTTCATTCACTTTTTCAAAGAATATAATACTTATGGTTTCTAAGCGAAAATAGAAAACGGTCATGGGCATGGGTCTGGAGGCCAAGACCGCAACAACCTAGCATAATATAAGCTATGAATATTACCGGTGTGATATTGTATCAGTAGTTTAGAGATAAATTTAGGCTTCTTATTTTATAGGTAAGATTAGATTAAGTTATAATATGTATTGTAGGATTTGATGGAGTCCTAATGAAGAATAACAAATTAGTCACTCCGTTAAATATTATAAATCGATTGATTTTTTATAAGTTAATTTTTTTCTAACTTTGACTAATTTTATAAAAAAAATCAACAACTATAACATCAAATTAGTTTAAATTAGTTTTATTGAATCTATGATAAAATATGTATTAATACTGTGTTTATTTAATATTGTATATTTTTTTAATTTTGGTCAAGAGAAATATCAAACAATGTGAAACAAAGCTACAAAGTGGGACAAATCGTTTCTGTTTTCCTTTCAAAGTGCTACCTGTAACTCCGCATAGCTAATCATATAAAAATTTGTTCACATGGTTGGGCAGAAATAGATTAGGAGATGCCATTCGGCTGGGGAATATGCTACACTATGTAACATACTTCCTCTGTTACACATTGTCATTTGAACTTCTTCAACTTTAACCAATTTTATAAAAAAATACTAACAATTACAATATCAAATCAGATTAATTAAATCACCTATTAAATATGTTTTAATAATGTATTTATTTGATATTATAAATTTTAATATATTTTTATTTAGAATTGGAAAAAAATGGTTTTGAAAAAAAGTCAAACAACTCGGTTAATAAACTCATGATAATCATAGGCAGCAAATAATAAATACAAAGGGAAATTGCTACACTTGTAGTCAATTCCAAATCTTTACAGGAAGTTTGACTATGACTTGCACAAATTTAATGGAGATATTTCGTTTGTCCGCTGAGTCTTATTTAAGAAGCCAAACAAAAACTTGAGAGGAAAACTAAAGCACGCATGCTTCTGTTCAACAAGATTTATTAGACAAAACTCTTGCAATAACATGATTCTTGATCATCTTATCTTGGAGTAGTAAATCACCAAGACAGAATGAACATCATGCAATTCAGTAAATAGCCACCAGGCATGTCAAACACAAGAGGTATGATTTTACATTTTAGAAACCTTAGCCTTGTACTAAACTGAAAATAAGTTACTAGATTGCTCCACAGCATGTCATATATAGGCTAATATTTGTTAGCCACACAAGCTTCACTATATTATGCAAATTAAACCTATAGATTACAAAGTTGCATAGCTACTCTACTTAATAAAGGTGATTTCCTTCATTCAAAACAATTGAAATAAAATATACCCTGTACCTCAAACATTTGGGACTGTCATCATCAGTGTTGAAAAAATCGGTTACCGGTAGTTAATCGGCCAACCATAGATTAGAGATTAATCGGTGATTAACTAAATTAATCAGTCAACCAATTAATCGGTTGACATAACCTAGTTATGTAAACATGTATAAAATGTTAATAACTAAATATGACAGGAAAGTAGGGTGTTACCTTGGTGAGTTGACAGGAATGATTAATGAATGACATATGAAGCAAAATAAAGAGCTAAGGTGGTAGCAAAGGGCTAAAGAAACTAATTCAGTTCCTAATCAATCAACACCTTATCATCACAACCAACGACAAAAAAAGTAAAAAAGATTGACATTGACCGATTAATTGGTGGCCAACCCGATTTGCAACAAGCCAATTAATTGGTTGAGTGATTAATAGCCCAATTTCCTGTTAAAATAAACTAGAGGAGTGGGAATCGCAAGTTAATTGGCCGGTTTTTTCATCACTGGTCATCATCATAAAGACATTAACTCAAATAAGAGGGCAGTTTGCTCCTGAGGTAGGTAACTCCTAAATAAATTATTCCAATGCTAACCTTTACAGAATTGAGAGCAGCAGGTCTGATTTCAATAAAGGCATCTGATGAGAAAAACATAAGAACAAAGATGCCTTGTTGCAACTCCAGAAATACCATCAGTCAGCTCAGTTCATGGAAGCTTCTTAGCTTTGAATATGTGCTGTAATGATGTCTCTCATTATCTTGCCATTAGAATCCACATGCTTGCAGTTCTCTTTACTATAACCAATATCATGGTGATCTGGAAGTTGAACATCTGGAAGCAGTTCATCTTTGCTGTCTATAATTATATTGTGAAGCAGACAGCAGACAAGAATTATACTTGGCAATTTATTCTTATCAGGCCTCCACATGACTTTGTTTAAGATCCTCCAGGAGCCCTTCAGCCGTGACAGCGCTCTTACTCCAAGCATTGTTGCAGCTTTTTGCTTGGCATTAAAGTTGGCCATTGGGGCAGAAAGACTCCCCCCTTCATATGGAGTCATAAGCCATGGGAATAAAGGATAACAAATGTCACCAACAATGAATTCCTTGATTTCTCCATTCTCTGACGAGACTATGGCAGGACCATACAAGCGTTTCCCAGCTTCACAGAGCTTGAAAAAACTAGAGCACTTCAGCAATCGTGAAAATGTCATGCTGCCAGGCCAACCAGTGCAAATATCAATAAACCTCATCTCATCATCAACAATCACTTGTAGGAACATACTGTAGTTCTTGGCCAGATCACACCAATCTTCAGACGACTCAACAGCAGGAAGTGTCATGATTATGTGGGTTGCATCAATGGCACCACAACAATTCGGGAGACCATAGTCAGACTCAAACTTAGCTTTGATCTCCTCCATTCTCTCTAGGACTGGCCACACCAGATGATGCCGAGCTCTCTCTTCCATGGACTCAATAAACCTCCAAGTCACTTGCGAAACAGTAGACTGCCCAACACCAAAAGCAGCTCCCACGGACACCTGCGAATCACCAGAAGCCAGCCTCCTCATGGCAATCGCCACTTGCTTCTCCACACTAAGAAGCCTCCCCTCAATATTGATCAGCCCAGATGGTGGCCTCGAGATCAAATCCTCCCTCACAATGGAGCAGATGTAGTCGAACGTTTGCCGAGACGTCCTGAAGAAGTACCTGAATGCCTCCCCCTCGTCTGAAGGTGCAGTATTACCTGTCCATCAAAGTGAATCGAAACTCAAGAGTCCTGTCACACAAAATCATGCCAAGATTCACCTCACATTACAAGATCACAATTCCACATGAAATCAGTATAAAAATCCAGCCTTTCATCATGAACAAGGCTCAAGGCTATCCACCCCCCAAATCTTGGCAGATTACATGTGTAATGAAACGAACAGGGCATCAATCGAAGCGAAACAAACAGGGAGAGGAATCCAAGAGACTGCACTGCAACGGTGAGAGAGAAGGGGGGGGGGGGGTGGTGGTTTGGAAAGGCGTATACCTGACTCGGCATGCTTGTGGAGGAAGGTGTACCACCACTCAGTATCGAGGCCGCGGAGCTCCGGCGGCAGCGGCGATGGTAGCAGCGCGCCACTGGACTTGGTGATCTTCAGCTTGCTGGAGTCCTTAGACTTCCTCTTCCCTTTCTTGGACTTCTTCACCGGCACCATCTTCCACTCCGTCCCGCCCTCACTGACTCCCTCCCCCTCCCCTTCTTCTCCCATTGTTATTCTTTGCTGCCTCTCTGTGCTCTTCATGATTGCTACTCTCTGTGCTTTTCTTCTTTGCTGCCTCTTCATCTGGACGAATACCTGCGAACAAAAATCCATTTTTTCTATGCATTTCATGAAAACAAATACAATCCTATTTTTCTTAATCTTTTTGCGAGCACTGGATCGTAATCAAACATGATGCACCGTCACCCAGGCTGCTCATAGATCATTCCGAGCAATAGATTTTCATCTCGTACCTTGATGCGCCGTTACCCAACCTGTCGAAAACCCTAATTTCTCATTATAACTATGTATCATAGCCGACAGTTGCCAATATATAGCAATATTGTGGAAACGGCTGTGTAAATCCACCAATTGAACATTCACAATAGGCTAAGGATAAAAAGTCCAGCCCAAAAAAGTTGGGCTAGGCCCAGATAGCAAAGTTTTAGCTTATGGAATTCTTTGGGATAGCTTATGTTTAAAGTAGAAGCAAATTATATGCCAAACAGAAAAATTATAGCTAGCTTAAGTAATAATCATAATCAGACATATAACTAATAACCAAAACTAGTCATCTCCCTGCTTATACAATAATCAGGATTATGTTATAATCCTGATTATTGTATAAGCTGTCCCAAAGGGAGCTTTTATATACAAAATATTGTCTAAGTATCTATCGAGTACTAAATTTTGTGACTTCAAAAGGAAACCTAACTTTGCTTTATTTTAATTGCAAATTTATAATTAGACCTAGTTAGTAATGTGGATATTATCAGTTATAGCATATGTAGAGAGAAATATGATCATCTACTTATGCTAAGGGAAAGAACTACAATGATAAGTATCAGGCCTCATCTAAATCGTCCATTCACAGGTGCTTTAGATATACCGGTAAAATATAGGTGTTATAGTAAAAACGTAAAAATCGATACTGTTACTAGAGTGCCTAACATTGTTCATTGCATTACATTGCTGTACAAGAGTCAAATTATTATAGCAACAATGGCCCTTTATACTATGCAGAGGAGCTGATCATGTAGAGAGCATTAGCTGTAAGAAATGACATTCTGTAGCTACAGTGGTATCCATTGAACAAGAGACTTTTGAATGTTCATTATCAATTCTCATAATAGAAGAGTTAGAGGAAAAAACATCCCCAAATTTACAAATTTTTACGATACGATGATTAAACATAAATAGAACCATGAGTCTAATTAGGGGTTAGCCGTTTTTGGTTTTTTTACTAAGCCAATCCCACCTGCATCTCAAGAGGCGACTTCGAGCTTAACCAGGCACCACCACCATCCCTCTGCGGTGCGGTCGCCTGCCTTAGGGATGACGATGGGCACAAAACCCATGGGTTTAGCAAAAATCCACCCACAAAGTAAACCTACGAAATATCCTATAACCCATGCCCATGAAACTCGCGGGTTTTAAATCAAACCCATCGGGTAACCAAAACCTAATGGGAAACAGATTCAACACTACAACATTTTACAAAATGGTTAAATTATCAAACCATATATACTCTTAACACATTGTAGAAGACTTCCAAAAATTCGGCGCTAACACTGCTCCACGAGCAGCGTACTACAGCACGAACGTTGGCGCCGCTGCCGGCCAGCGTTGCGTGAGCGGTCTGCGCGGGAAAACTAGGAGGCAGGGAGGGGCTGACCTGGGATGGGCGGGCGGTGGAGGCAGCTGAGTACTCCGGGGTTCCCGAGCCCGACGAACAACCACGGCCGACGTCGGGGCGGCGCGGCGAGCGAGCGAATTGGCGAGGTTTAGGGTTAGGGATCGAGAAATGAATTGAGGATGTGATGTTCTACACAGTACACACTTACTCCTACATTCTTAATGGGCTGGGCTTCTAGCATGCCAAAGAAATCGGGCCGAAGCCTGCCTCCTCCGGCGACAATCCCTTTCCACAGGCCCATGGAAGCGGCGGCGGAGGTCGGAACAGGCGGCGGCGGCGTCCGCGGCAGAGACGGGGCGAAGAAGGCGGCGGCGTGCAACATGGAGGCGCTGCGCACGTACCTGGCGGAGAACAAGTGCGACCGCGCCAAGTGCCAGGCGCACATCGACGCCTTCCGCTCCTCCTGCTCCGTCAACCCACCGCCGCCGCGACCGCCGCACCGGTCATAGAGCTTTCCAGTTGCTTCGCGCCTAATCAGCCAAAGCAACTGCCTTTTTTCGAATTTTTCTTCACTATCTGAGGCTTTCTTTAGCTTCTTTTGCTTCTACTGTATTCCTGATCTAAATAAATGGTTCTGTGGCTGTGCACACCAGACTCGATCAAATGAGCAAAAGAAAACACTAGTGTTGTCGGATTCTTCTGTTGTCTCCCGTAATTTAATTCTCCTGCAGGGCATGTTTGTTCTTGATTTTGTGTGAAATGTATTGGATCAAACGAATAAGCTCTATAGTTTGATCATCTGTCTTTTTCACTGACTTCATGTTCTGATGCGTCTTCTGAAATGAATTGTTGTGATGAGCTTTATGGCTCCTGCCAATTGGCAAATGAAAGCCTGTTCCGATGAACTCTGTGTTGTTAGAGTCTTAGAGATCAGAACTAGATGAAATGGGCAAGGCATTAGCAGATATGAAGAGAACACACAAGACATCAGCTGAAGTGAGGCTTGCATTTCTGATCTCCATTTTAGCTGACAAGATTGGGAAATGGGGGTGTGTAGCTACTAGCTGAATATTTGTCGGTATTCGGAAATTTTTTCAGATGCATGAAGACATCCTACAGACTAGGGTCCTTTGGATGTGATTTTGCGCTATATTCATAACTTGGTACGAAGATCCACTTGTTCTTAAATCTTTGGACCTAAAATCATTTTTCCATTTTTACCACACAAAAGCCTAGCTAGATGATTGCTACTCCCTCCATTACATATTATAAGTCATTTTACATTTTTTTTTCAAAATCAAACTTATTCAATTTTGACCGTTTTTATTAAAAAAATCATATATGCCACTGAAAATTCACGAGTTCCCATATATGCCACTGAAAATTTGAGGTTCCCATATATATCACTGTTTTAATTTTTTTAATTATATATGTCATTGTCGTTCATTTCAATATTATTTTTTTTCTAACTGACAAAACTGTCCTCAGCTCACTAAAAATCAAGATGATTTAAACTCCGTGATCAGCTAGCACTCGCTCTGACCGGCACATGCATACTAATCACTCATTCAATCCAGCGCAACTGAGACCGGTTAGGAGCAAAGCAAGCTAGCTAGCTTTATGAGCTGACGGTAGTTTTTGTATTTAGAAAAAAAAACTAACATTGACTAACGTTAAAACTAACGGCAATATCATATATGAACACAAAAAATTAAAGTTGTGGTATATATGGGAACAGCAAATTTTCAGTGGCATATATAGGAACCAGTGAACTAAACGCATATACAGAATTTTCTCAAAAAAAATATACCAATAATTACAACATCAAATTAGTTTTATTAAATATGTTTTAATAGTGTATTTAGTTTATATTGTAAATATTAATATATTTTTATTTAAAATTTGCCAAAGTTTAAAAATTTTGACTTTTAAAAAATCAAACAAGTTGTAATAAATGAAACGGAGATAGTACTTGTGATCATTGAAGCATGGATCACACTAAAACAATTGAATCTCTACAAATAACATGATTGAGTATGGACTTCAAATTTGAAGTAAATACTTCTTTCTCCTATCACCAAATCCTACCATTGCTCACACGCCATCAGCCTGAGATGCCAACACAATCAGAAAACACCAAATACCAAGTATTTTGCTGCCAGTCAAATTCCACCCCGCAACGACACGAACTTACATAATGGAAAGACTAATACGTTCAAAAGCTAATGAAAAAAATCAATATTTGCTTGATCTTTCGTGATGGCGTCTCTGAAATTCTACAGTTACCATGTCCCAACTGCTGTGATGGTAATGAATGATTGCACATAATTCTCAACCAAAGAAATTTTGTGCACTTTAACTGAAGAAACAATCTACCTTCTCAACACAGGATCAATGAAAGTTTTTTTCTTGAAATTGATCAATGAATAAGCTGGAGGAGCAGGAAGACTGCTCAATATTGCTCATGATCAGCAGTTCTCAACTTCGGATTACAGCAAAATTAGGGCATAACAGCTAGTTCTGACCATACAAAACATTCATCCATTCAGACCAAAAGAATTTCAGTGGAATAATAATCTCACTCATAAGCAAGTAATCGCCAAAATTTAGACTGAAGACGTTCAGCGCTTAAGTTTAAATGACATGTCCGATGATTCATCGATCCTTTTATCGAAAAGCACTTCGTGGTAGCGGCATTGGCTGCTGCAGAATGCTTTCTCGTCTCTGAAAGATAAATAAGGGTGAATCAGTAAATGATTGTTGCGTGATTTTGTGTGCAATTAGTAACACTTTGGAATTGGCACAGGAGTTGTGCTGAATGTGAAATATGATCCAATCATATATGTACTATATGTTGATCAGTTGTCGAGAAAATCGCTATCCTCCAAGACAAGCTTGTAAGTGAGACATGAACTTTTCATTGAAAGAAAACTCAGAAGAAAACAAATGATTTCCCCAATGCATCCAAGAAGTCAATAATTAGCACATAACTATGGGAGCCAATATCTATGGTCCATCTCATTCTCATCAGGCATCCTGAACTCAAGGAGACGAAACGTCACCATTCATAGAAAAATTCCGGGCCGGCAACTAATGACTGACAAAGATTGGGGACCCAGATCTACAGTATGCCTATCAATGTTGAATTAGGGACCACAAAAAAACAGCCTGTATTAAATCCAATTTCTGCAATCTGAGATGAATTGATGTCACTCGTTGGCTCACAGTGACAGCAATGCAGCATCAAATTCTTTACAAGTTATTGCCACATGCTGTGCCTAAACTATTTACAGAAATCATGTTGCTTTCAGCCAAATGAAAAATGAAATCTTATTGGAGTGGCTGACAATAGACCAAGAGCACCACATTTGCAGCCAAAGACTTAGCTTTACACAAATAGGTTGACATTAAATTATGACCATGATCTTATCTTGTACTTAAAAAAGCATTTCCATTATCTCTCTGAACAATAGTAACATGGAACTAATTTAAGCCACCTAAACCACTAGTCAGAAACTGCAACTAGCAATGCACTCAGTGCTGACTAAATGAACAGAGTTCATCAAACTAATCATCTGGGCTATGAACCACTCTCCCACAAATCTTGACACATATCATATTTGCAATATCAAGTGAATTAACCATACTGAGTTACTGACAAAGATGAAAATTTGACTTGCAAAGCATCAGAATTCAGAGTTTTTGCTTTTGCTTTACCTATGCTGCAAAAAGAGAGCATCCTTGCTCTTCTTGCACCCATAGCAAGAGCTCAATAGACAGCAAGCATCGCCGCAGCTCTCGACGACGCGGTCATCGAATATGTGGGTCATCTTGGGGTTGGGCCCCCGGGCGATGATGCAGGTGTAGTCCTCGGCGAGCTCCACCTCGCTCTGCGCCGCCCTCGCCGCCGACGACAGCGGCGAGCGCTGCACCGGGGACAGCAGCGCGAGCTGGGCGTCCCTGTTCTTGACGCCGAACTCGATCGGCGAGCTCGGCGGCAGGTCACCGCAGAGCCCCTTCTTGGGAGGCAGCTGCACCCTGAGGCGCAATCCGAGCAACACCCTGCCGTTCCTGCAGCACCCCTGCTCGGCCTCACTGGCGACGAGCACGCCGGCGAGGCCGGTGACCGGGGCGCCGACGACGCCGCAAGAACGGCCGGAGCCGAAACCGTTTGGGGGGTTTCTTGGGCTTGCGAAAGGAAGGTTCTTGGCCTGCTCGACCATGGCGGTGGGGCTCAAGGGTGCGTCCATGGAGAAGCTTGGGAGTGACCTCGGCGAGAGAGCCAGAGGGGATGGCCTGCCGCCATTGCTGTGCCTGGTGTGCTTGCTGCTGAGAGGTGAGGGGGCGTGGGGATCACACCTCTTCTTCAGCATTGCAGCTGACAATAATCCAGCAAATTTTAATCTAACCTTACTGTGATCTTGATCTAATCTACTGCAAATTAACTCTCCGTGTTCTCAGCGATCAGAGATGATTTCTTTGGGATGGTGCTAAACAATAAAAAGATTCAGAAACTCTCAGAGAAGGATCAGAAAAATGTTCTGAAAAAACTCGACTGAACCAAGCAAATGATTGAGCAAACAAGACCGACCAAGATCAAGTCTTGGCATCAAAAGAACTCAAACAAAATCAAGTCCAGGTCAAGAGAAGCCACAGCACGCAACATATCTGCTGGTAGCAAACAAAATCCGTCCTTTCTTTCGAGGAACACAGCAAAACTAAAAAGAGGGAGAGACTAGAGAGATTGATTAATGGAAACAGCAAGAACAAGGTTTGGATACTGCTGTCTGCTCTACTCTGCTCTGCTGTGGAGTGATGAGTCTGATGAGCCTATAGAGAGGAGCACGGTGGTAGCAGGAGGAGATTATGCCGCTGCCCGAGGGACGCCAGAATCCAAGGTCCTCATTTAAAGTGTAGTTCTTCAAAATTAGGCCATCGGTGTGTTCTTTATTTGCATCCATGCCCAAAAGCTAAAAAAGATGGCGAGATGAATTCTATAGTAATCAATTTTAAAAATGACATGTTTGAAAGTTTCATATGAAATAAACATAGTACTTCCTTTGTTCTAAAATATTACAACCTATGATCAGATTTGATATTTTATATATAATAAATCTAGACACTGATACTGTTCAGATTCGTTATACTAGAAAATGTTAAACCAGTCTAGGTTATAATATTATAGTCTATGTTATAATATTATAGGACGGAGGGACTTATGTTCTCGTTACCTATGAAATGGGATAGAGGAAAGCAATCCATAGAAAATTTTGAAGCTCGGATCATATGTTCCAAATAACCTAGATAGAAAAATTTCTAAATAATCTGAATACTTTAAAATTTCTACAAAATTCTTTTTCAATCCAAAGAGGCCTTAAAAAAATTTTCGCCTTTTAATGGACGATTGTACAGTTTATAGACAATTTATGGTAGCGTTTAAAATATGCCTGCTGAAAGTTGAAGCCCCTAGTTAGAAAAATGGTGTACTCGACTTTTTTTCTTAAATGTTCTATGCCGAGGATTCCATTTTATATATTTTAACTAGATTAGAAAAACATGTGTATTTTGTAGTCTAAAAAATAAACATATTATAACTTAATTTGTTGGCTTTTATAGATATATTACAATACAAATTATTGACTTCGCAAAAGACAGAAATTATTTATTAAAGTTGCATTTTTTATATTTTAAATGGCATGTTTCCTCGACCAGAGAGTGCCATTCTATTAAATAAATAAGTTGTTTTGGACCTATCCTCTTTGATACAGATTTCTTGTTCTTGTCATCCACTTGCTTTTAAGTTGGCCATATGTTTAATGTACTTGTTAGCCTATTGGACACTCTTCTAATAATGGTCGAAAAATTTAAAAGAAAATCTGAATATAAAAACAGGAGTATAGAATAGGAATGATAACAGGTTTAAAACCTATCAAATACTCTCAAACATACACCCGTGAAACTAGTGAGTTCAATCAAATTCGTGTTTGAACTCATCAGATACCCGAAACCTGGCAAGAAACACGTGAATTTGCGAAACCTGAAGCGAAAAATTGAATATGAGGCGAAATCTTAAGTAGAATCTAAAGCATAATTTAAAATAGAAACAGAAATAATCAATTAAATCTACGGTTTCAGTTGATTTGAAATCAAACCCACTTTTGAACTGATTCAAACCAAGTATCCAAGCTGATAGATTATGGATATAAATTTAAATCCAAATCTGTGTCGGTCAAATATAGAAACAACAAAAATCTACAGGCTTTTATGCAAAAATCCCTTTCTCAGCGTAGGATAAAAGGAATTATACCGCCCAATTTACGAGGACGTTGATAATAGAGAAGGAAAACCTGGGCGACCTCAACGTACTTCTACATATCTACCTTCTGAGACGTAAATGTGGGCCACCCGATGTAGGACCCACCTGTCATTGATACAAGAGCTTCAGGCGTTCAGCAAAGGTCCGGTCTCCTTGAGGAGACGTCCCATCGAAAGTGCTGTGCCAATTGTGGTTAATTTCTGCTGTCCTTTTCGTTTCTTTTTCTAGCCCGTCTAATCCAACCTCGTCGCCGTCCATGCATCGCCGTGCTCCCTCGCCGGAAGCCATGGCGGTGGCCGGAGCTGGTAGGGACGGCGGGGTGGAGCTTGGTGTGCGTCTGATGGGGCTGAGCTTCAGCTTACCTTGAGATGGAGCCTTGATTATTGTAGATATGCAATCGTTTGGATGGGATATTGGGATGTGCATCTTTTAACTGAGGCCCATTCTAACCTCATTATTTCAAATAATTTATCATCAAATTATTTGTATCATAATTAAAAATATATAACTTCTTAAAAACTTACTAATTGGCACGTGACTTAAATAACATTTTTAACTTGTTCGTTAGCTTTATTATCTATAGTTACTTACCTAATACATAGATTAATTTTTATTATTTTAGAACAATCTATCATCAGATTATTCATATCATGCTTTAAAAGAATAATTTTTCAAAATAATTCTTTATCAGCATGGCTTAAATAACATTTTCAACCTGTTCATTACCTTTATAATCTATAATACTTAATTAATCCATATATTAATCATTTGAATAATTATTTCAGCGAACAAGTAATTAATAATTCCATGTGCTTATTTGATCAAACCATGGATGGATACATAAGCCAAAGCTATCTTGCTTTTGCTCAAGTTCTTTTTACTATTTAGAAATAAGTCTACTTTACCTTCGAAGTATTACTCTGTAGACGAAAGTTGCCCCTAGCTAAAAAATCAGGCTCTTAACCCCCGAACTATTCTAAACCATAGAAATAACCCCTCGAGGTGGTTTAGTGCGGTGGTTTTGCTGACGTGGCGGTCCACGCATGCGGTTTTGCTGATATGACGGTCCACGCTGACGGTTTTGCTGACGTAGCGGTCCACGTGTTGCGCACTAGAATCTTAACAGTGGGACCCACTTGTCAGTGACACATAAAAAAATCGACGGGACCTACTTGTCAGTGATAAAAAAATTATTCTTTTCTTTTTTTT
>KE373021.1:121433-135418 GCA_000418225.1 Zizania latifolia | reverse complement strand
GGCGCGCCAGGAAGATCGGGAGAAGGGTACTCGGGCAGAATGAGGAGGTGGGGAATTAATTTTTGATTGGTAGGCAGGGGTAAAATGGGATGATTTGTAGAGAAAAATGGTAGAAGTTGTTATATTTGGGACAAGATTTGAATGATAGAAATTGTTATATTTTGGTACGGAGGGAGTATGTTATTACAGAGCAATAATATGTTATTGGTTTGCCTAAGTATTTTTCTTTAATTTAGTATTTATGAATTACGATAGTAATCTGGTCTTAATGTCATACTCATTAATGGACATTAGTTTGATTAGTTTGTAGTGATATTATTAATCTGAAATTTTAGATATAGCACGTGCATGCTTGCCTCTACATGCTGTGGCACAAAAAAGGTCTGAGCGAGTTTGTGTCCATGGATGGCAGGAAGAGAGGGCATGGCTGGTCCTCGGTTTGCCATGAGACAAAAGTGCTCGATCGCTGCAGACGTATGGACCAGTGATCCGGTCATCCGGCCATCCAACCCGCCATCAATCGATCGACCTGACCCAACTTTTGATGGAGAGAAATGCACGATTTGACGCATCCTCACGGGCCATGCACATCCATTCGTCTATATGTTAGGGTTCCTGCAGGAATATATGTTAGGGTTGCATTATTTGGCATGTCGCATAAAAATACCGATATTGCTTTCGCGTGGGGCTATTAGGTCTGGTCACACAAGTTTATCGTAATATTTCAAATAATTAAACAGTTATTTTATTTTTTTAATTAAACAATGTTTTGATCTATACATTAGCAGAGCTTCTCAAAAATTGTGTAATCAATGTTTCCGCTAGAAACATAATTTGTTTGAAGTGTTTATATATAATATTTTAATCAGTTTTAATCAATGTTTTATATAATATATACACAATATTTCACTTGGTAACGCGTCATGCTACAGCGTTGGCAGTTAGAGTGTCACGTCCGAAAATTCTAAACATTTTCTGACATTTGTCTTTTGAGTTGGATCTGTATATTAAATTGTCACTTTACGTACCTGAATGTTTCTTTAGGATTTTATGCACAAATTATTCTAGAAATTGGTTGTAAAATTTTTGAGCGTGACATAAAGTTTGATCGGACGACATGATTGATCGTGGGGAATCGAACGACCGGAAGCAGCGTCTGATTTTCTACAATAGATTAGACGTCCGAGCACCGTAGTGCTCTCCTGAAAACTCGGTTTGCTTTAAACTTTACAAGGTATGGTGGTAACTGATATAGTAATTACTTTATATTCACGTTTTTCTCAAAGGGATTAGATGTATTTCATAGCACATGCCTACCATGTTTCGGTGCTTCCCTTCTCCGAGCTCAGCTCAATGCAAATGGCCTATATTAGAGCATCTCTAATAATACTTTTATCTAGTTTTCTAAAATAAAAGTAAGGTATTTTTTTTTTAAAAAGCATGCTCCAATAGTAATGATTGGATGAATCATCTCTCCTTTCTCTTAAAAATATAAACTCTATTTCTAATATCTTATAATATTGTTTAAAAATAAGAATTGAGATTATAGAGATATTGTTGTATATTGATTTTATTTAGAAAATATTAGAATTAAGACGTTCCCTGTAAAATAATATAGATGACTAATTATATGAGAGTTCCTCTTACCTCATCTTTTTGACCATATAAATTTTAAATATTTTTAGATATTAGTTCAGTTTTAATTTATAGAAATCCTCTTAAAATCACGTGTTCTGAATGATCTACGTGGCACTATATATATATTTATTGGACTCACTGGTTGGCCAGCGATCAGGCTATCTATTTCTTCAGTAGTTGTATATGTATGTACATAGTGTTTGATTCAGTGTTTTTGATTTGTGCATAAGAAATAAGAAATCATAATCATAATCATATATATGCATTCTAATCGATCAGTCCGATATCTAGATTCCATCTCAAGATCAGAGTCGCTGGCCATGTTACAATGTTACAAGAAAGAAAAGAAAGAGAGATTCGGCCATGCATCGATCGATCAGTAGTATATAGCAGAGATGAGACGTGTGTACAGGCGTACAGCTGCACCATATAGTATTGTATATGAGAAATTTTACTGTTGTTGAGCAGGTAATATAATTACCACAACTTTTAAAATTAATTTTGATAACTCTCGGTAGATACACTCATGCACGAAATTAAATATAGATAGGTACTCCATCCGTCCCAAAATACAACCATTTCTACCATTAAAATTTTATCCTAAATATTACAACTTCTACAAATCTCCCTCCTAAATCTTCCTATTTTACCCCTATCTGGAGTACTAGTTACATGATATAGTACTAATTGCTTGAAGTACTAGTTAAGGGGTAGTTCTGACTTTTTTCTTGCATATTAATAAACGAGCTAAAATCTAGAAATATCTATAATTTAGGATAAAGGGAGTATTTTATAGTAGAAATGTGTTATATCCTCAAATACTGTACAATCGCTCGGCTCTTAATATATACCAAACTAAGCTAGCTATTAGATGGTTTACATTTGCCCACCTTGGACGAGGTTAACATGAAACTAGCCGAATTTCCGCACAATTATATATATATGGCTATTAGAAATATAATTATATTTGCTATAAAATTATATCTGTTTTTCTAGAATTGTAAAAGTAAAATTGTATTTTATTACATGCATAGCTAGCACCTATGGTTTACAATTGTTTATCTATGTTCATCTTGTATAGTTGCAAACTAATTAGGAATGATAGATTTTATTCGTGGGTAGGGTATTCGACCTGACAAACATGAGTTTGGGTTTAAATTTATATCCATGGCCATGGGTTTGTGAGCTTGGGTCGGGTTGGACGTGTATTTGATTTAAAACCCGTGGGCCGGGTTGGGCGTGTATTTGATTTAAAATACACGGGTTTACTTGATTATCCCTACTTCTACTTTTGCTTCAGCTTGTTCCGCTTCCACTTCAGAATTTGCTTTAGATTATGCTTCTACTTCAGCTTATGCTTCAGATTTTCTTCAGATTCTGCTTATCACAAGCTTCTGCTTCAAATTATGTTTTTGGTTCTGTTGTAGCTTCTGCTTCTGTAAGGGTTTCTTGTCAGGTTAAGGGTGCTTGATAGGTTCGAGCACAAGTTTGGTTTGAAATCTATAAGTTTTACAGGTACATATTTGATAGTGTGTCACAGGTTTCCTTCATATAGGTGGATTTTGATTGAATCTGTCGATTTCAAATCCGATGTCCCCTCCCTAAAACTAATTTATGGACTCCTTCCGATTGCGAATATAACTTGGTTAACCCTTCTCAATTCTTTTATAAAGACAAGTCTTTTTAGAATATGTTTAGGTACTTCTCAAATCTTTTTCACTTCTAACTTTTGTTTATTGATTGTTATACCTGTAATGAATAAATGCCTCACTCTTTTCCAATTTAGTACAAAAGTAGAGCAACAAGTCATTCAATATACTTTGTTGATCCATTTGTACGAGTCCAAAATGATGTGCGGGTAATCAGATCGATTTTCATCCATAAATATTTTTTAGGATATAAAATGTAAATACTACACCAACCACTCTTAGTTAATTTCCTCTGTATATATGAGTGGACATTGTGAAGTGGATCAATATAAACATTTCAATAAGAAATTGCATAATTATTAGTGAAACAGAAGGAACAATAACAACCATTCTAGTGAGAATATACATCATGAATTGTTTATCTCTCCAGCAATCAAATTTAAGGTAGCATGTATGTGAGTAGTTTTAATTAAATATGCCATGAACTCTGCATGAAGACATGAAGTTGACAGGAAAATAATATTAGTGGTAGTTAAAGAAAGGGAGCAAGAATCCAAAAGTACTATCCTATTATTTGATTCCTTGAGAAACCTGATCAATTATCTGATATGAACATTGCAATTAGTGGATCAAATACCTTTAGGTAAACTAGAGGTTTTGTGGACCAAAACATGGAAGATCATGTCACTATGTCACTGATGTTGGAGAATATAGTAGGGTGTATGCTGGGAATATGGCACTGTTCATGATGAGAACAAAAGGGGCTCACTTTATGTTAAAAATAAATGAATTATAATATAAAACGGATGGATGGAGTACAAACCATCAAAATAATCATAACAAATTCAGAAAACGATTATAGCATCATATACCACTCCACAAACATAACAGTTCTGGGTTAAAACGTAACAGTTCTGGAAATGAATAGTACCAACATAGTTCATAACCAAATTTGTTTGTTTTCAATTTCTCCATCTATAGATATAATATAGACTTAAAATTTATTAGGTAATATTAAATGCTCATCTTATCAAGTATGTTATGACGCAAAAGAGAAAAAATCATAGTCAAATAAGTTTTTATAATACTACTTTAATACAATACCTAAATATGTTTATAAATATGTGACATCCTTGTATATGTAATCATGTATCTTCTATTAATGGATTTTATCTGCCATGTTTTTTTTACTCACAAGGATTTTCCATTTAAATCGGTGTCTTATGTTATTTTTATACGTGTGCTCTAATTCGTAACGACTGCTACAGATCTTCGGAAAAGAAGTTCCTGTCGTCAGATTTGCATCTCGAGTACGGTTCCTGTTTTTGGTCAGCTAAATTGGAGAGGTTTCTCTGCGATGAATTACAAACTAATTTTATTATTGATATATATATATATATATTCTAGTGTCGTTAAACCTATATATTAATGATAAAGTTTACTCACCTCCTCATCATCAATACCAGAGCACACAACAATCAATCCACTAAGACAATCTCGCTTATATGTTTATTAAATCACTTTCAAATACTAAGTTCAAGAATTTTCTGAAATCTAGATATCTATTCTACGGTGCTTAGTAATCATTTGAGGTTTTGGAGACATTTTTGAAAGAACATATTTATATGGATTTTAAGTTAAGAGAATGTTTATTAGATTATGACTTAAAAGATATAAAATCCTAATCAAATAAGTTTTTATAGTGCTGATATAATATCTAAATATGTCTACAAATATGTAATATCCTTTTACATGTAATGAATTTTGTCTTCTATCATTTTTCTCGCAATTTCACGTAAACCAGTGCCTCATGTTAATTTTATTTGTGTCCTAATTCTTAATGGTTAATATATTAAAAATATTTTCTTTGTGTGCTCTAATTCTCAACGGTCATTATATTCAAAAATATATAACTGTTTAATTAACATTTAGTTATGCATGCCACAGAAGTAAGCACAATTGTAATTAGCAGAGTAATTAAGGCGAAAAAGAGATGGGCTAATGGTCCTTGCTTGTAATAAGCCCAGCCTAATTAATCAGAATTACTGATGTAATCCAGCCCATTTGCATTTGTATTATCCAAATTGAGAATGAAAAATCGTCGCGACCTTCAATTAAATTACCGGTAATAACTCCCGCAGCTCGCGCATGGCTGCCACCGCACCGGCGTCGTCATCGTCGTCGCCGCGCGCGCGCCCGCGCCTAAATTAAGCCGCATGCATGCATGGAAGCGCGGTGAGGCTTATCATCGGAGGCTCGGGAGCCACGTACGCGCGAAACACTCGAGCGCCCGCCCGCGAGATTGACTAGCTGGAAGGTGCATGCAACCGTCGCCACCGGCGCCGGTGACGACGACGCAGTCGCGCGATGCCGACGAAGTGCGGGCCGTTGGGACACGGCGGCGCCGGGGGCGGGGCGGGGCTGGCGCGCCAGCTTTCGTCACCGCACGCCAGCCCCCGGTTCAGCTTCTCGAGCAGCATCCTGCCGTCGCTGGGGGCGCGCAGCCACCGCCATGTCCGTCTCCGGCGGTTCATCGTGTCCCCGTACGACCGGCGTTACCGTCTGTGGGAGAATTACCTCATCATACTCGTGGTCTACTCCGCGTGGGTAACCCCCTTCGAGTTCGGCTTCCTCCAGAACCCCACCGGCGCGCTCGCCATCGCCGACAACGGCGTCAACTCCTTCTTCGCCGTCGACATCATCCTCACCTTCTTCGTCGCCTACATGGACAAGAACACCTACCTCCTCCAGGACGACCCCGGCAAGATCGCCTGGCGCTACGCCACCACCTGGCTCGCCCTCGACATCGTCTCCACCATTCCCACCGAGGTCACCCGCCGCATGCTCCCGCCGGAGCTCCGCTCCTACGGCTTCTTCGGCATGCTCCGCCTCTGGCGCCTCCGCCGCGTCGGCGCCCTCTTTTCTCAGTACGTACGTCAGCGACAGCTCCCTCTCTCTCCCCCCTAATTAACTAATCAATCCCTCTTAATCTCCAGTTCTCCACACTTACATAATCATCTCATCTGATTATCTCAACGCGGTTAATTAATTAACGTGCCTTAACAAAATTTTAATCTCAATTTCCAGCCTTGAGAAGCACAGGAAGTTCAGCTACTTCTGGGTGCGATGCGTAAAGCTCGTCAGCGTAAGTTCATCAATACCTACGACGGTGCACTCTACTCGACACGTATATATGGAGGTGATCACCGTCGTCGACGTACGTGACGCAGGTGACCATCTTCGCGGTGCATTGCGCGGGGTGCTTCTTCTACCTCCTCGCCGACAGGTACCCTGACCCGACCAAAACCTGGATCAGCGCCTACATGCCGGAGTTCCACAGCGAGACCCTGTGGAGCCGCTACGTCGCGTCCGTCTACTGGTCGATCTCCACGCTGGCCACCGTCGGCTACGGCGACCTGCACGCCATGAACACCACCGAGATGGTCTTCACCACGCTCTGCATGCTCTTCAACCTCGGCCTCACCGCCTACCTCATCGGCAACATGACCAACCTCGTCGTCCATGGGACCAGCCGGACCCGGAAATATGTCAGTACTACTCCGCACTGAATTTTCTTGGTGTTCGCCAACACATTCCAGTCGTTCATTTCGGGTGATCGGTTTGAAGAGGGACACGATCCAAGCGGCGACGAGCTTCGCGCTGCGACACCAGCTGCCGGAGAGGTTGCAGGAGCAGATGATCTCTCATCTCAGCCTCAAGTTCAGGACACATTCAGAGGGGCTTCAGCAGCAGGAGGTACTGGAGGCGTTGCCCAAGGCCATCAGGTCAAGCATCTCTCACCACCTCTTCTTCGGCCTCGTTCAGAACGCCTACCTCTTCCATGGAGTCTCCAACGATCTCATCTTTCAGCTGGTACGTAATTAATCTGAATAATGTGGTAATTGTTCCTTTATGGTGTTCGTGATCAGTCCTCCTGTTTTGTTCTTTCATTCCACTGAAGGTTTCTGAGATGAATGCGGAATACTTTGCGCCGCGAGAGGATATCATACTGCAGAACGAAGCACCTGCAGACTTGTACATTATAGTCAGTGGTAGTGTGGTAAAATCACTCTCTGGACCTTCTTAATCTCTGTCTGTTTCAAATCCAGCTGGTGATTTTGTAACAAACAAAGCTGTGCTTGTGTGTGAGAGAAAAGAAAATGTCAAAGAAGTTGCTGCTGATGCATGTAACTGATGTGTCTGCAGGAGTTGATAGAGCTTCAGAATAGCCTAGAGCAGGCAAGTCTTTTGCCCCTTCCATTATTCACATAATCACATAGGGCATGACTTGTATTTTCAGGCCCAGTTTAACTTCCTAATATTATTTGAAATACATTGTTATCATTTAATATATACTAATCATACACTAACAACATTGTTAGCTGGGTAATTGCTCGTATCCAATGAGACTAACCCAGCAGAAACAGAAATCATTCTCGTTTCTGTGTGGACCAGCTGTTGAGCTCCTTTTGCACTCAGTGAGCTAGTCCTAACTAGCAACCAAATAACCAGATCTTGCATCCCACATACCTGGCTAGGCCCATATACTTTCATCAGGTGTGAGTTGATGAACAATGCATCAAATGCTAATTTAATTGTTTGTGCAATCTTCAGCTGGCAGGCATGGCCAGGTCAGGAGATGTGATCGGCGAGATCGGGGCTCTATGCTACAGGCCTCAGCTCTTCACCGCAAGAACAAGATCGCTGTGCCAGCTTCTGCGCTTGGACCGGACCACATTCCTCAGGATCATCCAGTCCAACATTGCAGATGGAACAATAGTCATGAACAATCTTATTCAAGTAAGAGTGATTTTATAGTTCTTGAGAAAATACCAAAGATATCATAATTAGTACCTCTTAATATCTGAGACACCGATAGATATCAAAATTAGTATTAAAAATTATAGTATTTCTTATCTTCTCAAATACTGTAAAATTTCCTTTAGGTAAAGCTTTACCTGACGAAAATGTTCCCGGCATCTCATCTGTTAATCATCTTCTTCTTCCTCCTTGTGAACGTTAGTATCTCAGAGAGAAGAAGGACATCAGTGCCATTGCCGGTGTCGCCAGGGAGATCGAAGACATGTTGACCAGGGACCAACTGGATTTCCCTATCACACTCTGCTTTGCAGCATCCAAAGGAGATAGCTTCTTGCTGCATCAGCTTCTGAAACGTGGATTGGACCCAAATGAATCAGATCATTATGGACGAACAGCCCTGGTAGACTAATGATATCTTGCTGATTACAACTAAAGATGTGACCTTTTTCTTGGTTTGTGCGTAAAAATCGGAAATTTACAGTGTTTTGTTTCTGAATTTTACAGCATATAGCAGCTTCCAACGGGAGTGAACAATGCGTCAGGCTCCTCTTAGAGAATGGGGCTGATTCAAATTCCAGAGGTATGCATTTCAAATTGTAAATAAAATTCAAAATTCAAAATTTCCGTACTACTTTCATGCTGAATTGAAATTATCATTTGAAGTATTAGAAATTTGCGCGAGATTTAATCAAGTCGTGCAATTTATGTGCAGACCCAGAGGGGAGAGTGCCATTGTGGGAGGCGTTGTGCACAAGGCACCAGACCGTGGTGCAGCTGCTGGTGGACGCCGGCGCGGACTTGTCGTCCGGCGACGCGGTGCCGTACGGGCGCGTCGCCGTCGAGCAAGACGACGCCGCGCTGCTCAAGGAGATCGTCCGGCACGGCGGCGACGTGGCGGCGGCTTACAGCAGCGACGGCACCACACCGCTGCACCGCGCCGTCCTCGACGGAAACGTCAAGATGGCCAAGCTCCTGCTCGAGCACGGCGCCGACGCCGACAGGGAGGACGTCAACGGGCTGACCCCGAGGGCCGTCGCCGACAAGAGCGGCCACGAGGAGATGCAGCTCGTCTTCGCGTCGCACCAAGACTCGCAGAAGACGAGGCCCCCGTCGCAGCAGCAGCGCCCGCCGACGGACCAGCTGGCGGCGAGGTTCAGGACCGCGGCGGCGGCGGCGAGCGTCGAGTCGTCGCCGTCGTCGTCGAGGCGAGGCCCGTACTCTCCGTCCTCCTCCGCGCGCAGCACCCCTCAGCGGATGGCCAGCTTCCGGAACTCCCTCTTCGGTGTCATCTCCTCGTCCCACGCGATCCAGAACGACGTCGCCGGCGGCGACAGGAGCCTGCGCTACAGGGGCGGCGGAGATAGGGAGAGCTCGCCACTCGTCAGGGTGACCATCTCCTGCCCCGAGCAAGGAGGGAAGGGTAGCAAGCTCGTGTTCATGCCGGAGACGCTGAAGAGTCTCCTCGAGCTCGGCGGCACCAAGTTCGGGTTCGCGCCGACGAGGGTGGTGACAAGCGCCGGCGCCGAGGTGAACGACGTGAGGCTCGTCAGGGACGGCGACCGCCTCCTCCTTGTCACGGACCAGTGGGTCCCCGACAACGGCGCCACGCAAAGGAATCAATAGCATTGGCCGTGAGGAGGCAGGCAGAATTGTAGAATTTTCGCTCACCGGCATTGGATGAATGGCCTCTCTGACACCGACGGCGATGAAGAATACGATATTCCGCCGGCGACTTGTTGCAGGAAGTGCGGTGGCCGTCGCCGACGCCAGCGGCGGCGGCGCCATTGCCGGCTTGTTCGGGAACAAGTGTAACGTAGGGAATTTTTCAGTAAGGACCCTTCTAAAAGTTTTTTAGTTCATTATACCCTCTAGGTGTTCAGGAATCTTCTCTTCGAGCAACTCTAGAACCTTTATTGACCGTTGGATTAAGATCTGTCGGTGCATGATAGTAAATCCTGATTAGCAGTATAAGTGATGTTCGGTACAACTCCAACTCCAAGATTCATGCTAGATTATATAATAAAATATTTTAAACTTTTATTTTTAGTTCAAAATAAAAACTATATTACATAACTAAAATACCATTAATCCATGCATAGTTCTAAATTCAAGATAAAAACTATATTACATAACTAAAATACCCTTAATCTATGTATAGTTCTAAATTCAAGATTTTCTGAAGCTAGATTAAATCAGTTTTAAAAAATTCTGGACCTGAAGCTGTGCTAAACGAGACTTAAGTTTAGGAGCAAAGTTTGCAGAAAAGACCGCCTAGTTTTTCTTTATCACACTAGCTCTTCTGTCTGCTCCTATCTGGGTTAACAAATATAATTATATCTTTAATTGACATCAACTCGCCATTATGGTTGCATCACAAATGCAAATCTACTTCCAATCATATTCATATGAATTATATTGTCTAGTTGCACAGTTGTGGGGAATTTCATTAATTGCATTGTACCATTCTTTTTTTTTTCTTATAATTGTCTCCCACATTCCAAACAGCGTATTATTATATGATCTTATATTAGGAAAGAATTTCGATGTGATGAAAATACAAGAACAGAGTATTTTTCGCTATAAAAATATGTGGACAGAACATTCTTCTAGTGTAGAGTGTGTCATGGATTATGTCATTTTACGTTTTCCAAACCACCGAAGTCGTTTCAAGAAGAAAATGAAGTGTGGCAGAGCAAAGCATTTATTTGGTGACGAACCCTTCCTACCATATGATCTCAACAATCTGAGGGCTCGTTCCTTTTTGACCTTTTTTAATTTAAACTTTTCTAACATTGATTAAGTTTTAAAAAATACATTAACATCTATGATATCAAATATGTTATAAGTTATTTGAATTTTTATAAAGTTAAACTTTGATCAATTATATTAAAAATATATACCAATAATTATAAAATCAAATTAGTTTTATTAAATTGATTATTAAATATATGTTAATAGTATGTTTATTTGATAGTGTAGATGTCAACATATTTTTATTTAAACTGGGTTAGAATTAGAGGAGTTTATAAATTAAAAAGTTAAACACGGAACGGAGGCAATATTTCATAATAAATTTAATAAACTAATTTGATGTTGTAGTTGTTGATCTATTGTCCTATAAAATTGGTTAAAATTAAAGAATTTTAACTTAAAAAGGTCAAACTACTAAATTATCATGGACTTGTTTTCCAAGATACTAAACGACTTCAATTAAATTCTTTAGAACACTTTTAAATCTATTTTTCATAATATTTAATTAACCAAGCCCTAATTACCCTGGTAAACACAGCCGATTGATCGGCCCTTTGCAACGCGGCCTTACACACTTTGACAACAACGTGAAAAAAGATTAATTAGTTAGGGTAGTTACACTGCCATGACCAACTTCTGATCTACCAATCTGACATGTCACATCGTTAATTATGAATTATCTAAAGAATTTGACACGTCACCATTAATTCTCCGATCCCTAATCTCCCTATATAAACAAACACACACTCAACTATACATTAATACAACTTCACCAATTCATACACAATATTCTGCCTCCAAATTACAAGGAAAAAAGAAGTCTTGCAAGCTTGTGAGACGTGACAGAGATGGAGATCAAGGTGCTCGCCTTGGCGGTGGTCGCCGTGCTGGCCCTGGCGTCGGCGCCGGCGCCGGCGGCCGGGCAGGCGGTGGCAGTGTCGTGCACGGCGTCGCTCATCACGAGCTTCACGCCGTGCTTCAACTTCATCACAGGCAGCACCAACGGCAACGGCAACGGCACCAGCACCAGCGCCGGCGCCGGCGCGGCGCCGACGGCCGACTGCTGCCGGTCGCTGGCGGCGGTGATCAGCACGAGCACCAGCTGCGCGTGCCTCATCCTCACCGGCAACGTGCCGCTCGGCATCCCGATCAACCGGACGCTCGCCGTCACCCTGCCCCGTGCCTGCAACTCCATGTCCGTGCCCCTGCAATGCCGAGGTAACATACTGTATAATACATCGCGCAAAACAGCAAAAGATTCAGTTTCAAATACAGCATTCACACTATACATGCATGACCTGCCCGCCTTTTTACACTTGAACTCGAGGATGCTCTAGAGTATACGATAGTTATTAGTGTTAAAATATAAAGTAAATTATTCATCATTTATCGTCAGTTCAAACTTTTGAGTTAAACTAATTAATATATATAATTTAATATGGTTTTAGAGCTATCATTAAACCACTTCTTTTTTATCTATCTATGTACTCTACATATACATGCTCTTGAGGCTCCGTACAATTGACAATATTTCTAATATTCTTATTTTTCTATAATTTAATAAGTTTAAGTTTTTAGTTTCAACTGATGAAAATATTTTAATGTCTTTTGTTCTCATCCCCAGTAGCTAGGTAGAAATGCATGAATTGTTTTTTAAACTTCTTGTAGTAACTACGTATGTTGCTAGATTTCATATGTTAGAAAGCCAAATGAACGGCCGAGATGATCAGAATATTCAGATGCTAATGTGCGCTTTGATTCGCAGATACATCAGCTCAGATTCCAAATCCTGGAGTACCCGTTGCAATTTCTCCCGCCATGCCACCGCTGCGTAAGAAAGATTGACCGTTATTGCTCAACGTGCATCCAATGTCAAAAATATGTTAATTTTGTCAAAATCTTGTTGATAATGAGCATCAAAATTTCTAAGTTGTTTTGTCAAACTTACAGCCCCAACTCCGCCGGAGTCGCCACAGTCACCCGAGGCGCCGACGATAACGTCGCCAGAGGCCACGCCGCCGCCGGCGACCAGCGAGGGGCAGACGAGGCCGCAGGTTCTGCAGCCAAGCTCGGCATGGAGGGCAAGTGCTCCTGTGCCTGCATTTGTGCTGCTGCTAGCTGCCATGCTGTTCTGATTAGAATCAGATCAATCAGCACACTGCTACATAACACACTATTATATCAGTTGAAAACTCCTTTAAAACTCCTTTAATTCTAGTTTTCGAACTAGTATTTTTCATCTAAAATTAAAAGAGTGACACATGACTATCAGCTATTTAACCGTACTAATAAACCATTTAGTATTGATTGGTGTCACCAACCAATATTAAAAAAAAAGCCTTTTAGTTACGCTTGTACTGGCACTAAAAGTTCAACCTTTAGTACCATTTGGATTTCTCAATCGGTACTAAAGGTTCATTTATCCTGTTTTTTATTTTTTTCATTAATGTTGTTTTTATTTATTCATTACTATTTTATACACTATTTGTAAATGTGTTTTTAATTGGATTTCACTACAGCTATTTTTTAATATGATGGTATTGAATGTTGACGATCAACTACGTAATCACGATAAAAAACACGATATATATATACAATGTACTATATTGTACAAATTTGTTTGAACACAAAAAAATTGATCCTGATATAGGGACGTTCATAGCAGTGGAATTCTCCTTATGAATATACAACCTCATTGAGAAAGAATCTGATGAGTTGTTTTTAAAGTGACTTAATGATATTCCACAGGAGGAATTGATTTATACATTAATAAATCTTTAAATTAAGGAAAAAGTCTACTTTACCCTCCGAAGTATTACTCTGTAGACGAATGTTGTCCCAAACTAAAAAACCAGACTCTTAATCCCTCGAACTAATCCATACCAGACAAATAACCCCCCGGAACGGTTTTCTGCAACGGTTTTGCTGACGTGATGGTCCACACTAGCGATTTTGCTGACGTGATGGTCCACGCTGGTGGTTTTGCTGACGTGGCTGTCCACGTGGCTGCGTGCTGGAATTTTTAGTGGGACCCACATGTCAGTGACACAGAAAAAATTTCGGTGGGACCCGCTTGTCAGTGACACAGAAAAAAATCTTTTCTTTTCTTTTTTCTTTTCTTTTCTT
>KE373021.1:95348-108398 GCA_000418225.1 Zizania latifolia | reverse complement strand
GGGCTGCAGCAGAGGACGCGCGGGCGTGCGATCGGCGTGCGGCAAGGGCGGGGGCGTGCGGCCAACGTGCGGGAGACTCTAGCATTTCAGCGAACACCTTTCGCACGTTGTTAGGGGAGCAATTTTTTACTCTGTTTGTCACGTCAGTGCCACGTGTGTCCCAGTCAGTAAAACCGTCGTCCACGTCAGCGAAACCGCGTAGAAAGTTCCACAGTAAACTGGTTTTCAAATTTTCAGGGATTAATTAAACGGTTTTATAATTCAGGGGATTATTTAAACTTGCCCGATAGTTCAGGTTAATAATTTTTATAATAACTTTTAAACGTTACTCCCTATTGATATTTTTATTTTTTTAGATAAAACTGATAAATTCGTATTCAGAATAAAAGAAAATGTCTTTTAGGATTATAGATCGAAAGACAAACATTATTAAATAAATAAAACTTTTTAATTTAGTATGTAAGAAAGTAAAAAATCATTTGGTTGGAGAGAGGGAGCGGCAGAAGAGCTGTACTGCACTTCAATTTTCTCTTTTATTCCATCTCGATGAGACGTTCAGTTCAGAACAGAGCACCATCCAACCTGCTGCTCTGCTCTGAACTGAACGTTTCTGAAACGAGGCAGGCAGGTGCCGGAGTAAACGATGCACAACAATGCACGGCCTGCTCCCATCCGTCTGTATTTCCACACAAACGATGGAGCAGAGCAGCCAGCAGCCTGCATTTCCTGTATGCTCGCTTGCCCCTGCTGTGACTGTGACTGACACACACCAGCCAGGTTCAGGCATTCATTCGTTTGCCCAGGGCTTCTTTCACTGCTGATGCCCTGTATCTGTATGTGGCCTAATTAACCCAATGTTAGAAAGATTGTTCTATGGCATTGGATTGTTAACCCATGGTACAGTGAATGCTAATGAGGCACTGGAACTGACTGACAGGTAAGGGAAAAGAAATAAGTTGAAGAGCAGATGGAAGTATAATTGAGGGAGAGACTCTTTTTGTCACAGCAATCAGTAGAACTAATGCATGCCTCACTAGACTGCTCAAGCACCACAAAACAAAAGTTATACACGTGATTTGATGATTGTAACTATGCAAGCTTCTCACACTCATCATTCCTCCCTCAGCATAGGAACAGTTCTCCTAAAGCTAAGTATAATGTTTTGCAATAATTCCACAGCTTGCATTGGATACACTAGCTGGTTTATAAAGCTTCCAAAGGGAAGGGGAAAAGGAACTTTAATATATTGGTGTTTATCAACACAGTCTAAACAGATAAAAAGAGAGAAAAAGGAAGCAATAGCTTGCTCAGAGAAACTAAGAGGCTGAAGTTGGATCAACTGTATAGTTAGTGACATGGGCTGGTACTTCTCCATTGACATATAATGGCTGCCTACAAAATTGCCCAATATCCTGCAATGACACCATAAAGTATGAAACAATGTCAATCAATTTAGTTTTTGCAAGAGTTTTCAATTGTGTATCTGCAAAGCTGAGGATTATACCTTTAAGTTAGTATTTGCACATTCTTTCTTGAGTATCTGTCATGAGGGATGCCAAACAAACAAACATGCCATTAGGTTTCAAGTCAATTCATCACAAATGGCAATCATATCTTAGAAGCTACACATGTCTGCAGTCAGCCAAAAAAGAGACAAATAAAAATATTTAGTCAAACTCACATTGCTGATCACCTAATGAGCTGGATCTTGAACCGTACATGTACTTTGACCAATATTCTAATCTGTATGATGAAAGAAGAGTAAATAAAATGTGGAAAACATAAGTACAAATTGTATTAGCCTTGAAATTTTGTCACTGTCCAAGAAGAGTTAACATACCTTACATCATTCTCATAACTCAAATTCAGTAAAAGTTTATTTCTCTGTAGCTTTGGGAATGCGGTAAAAGCTCCTCCACCTCAATTCTAGAGCTGAAGTAGCCCATGTTTCTCCTTCTCTGGCGTACAATCTCAACCTCTGCCACGAAAATGCTGTACACTGGTCTGTGGTCAGAGAAGCGAGACTCACCACGAACATAACACAGCTGGTTGAGGCCATTACCATACCAGAGAATGCGATCACACCTATTTAAGCAAATGAAAGAAAAGGGATGAGATCACTGAGAAATAATCTTGGGAGTAAAATAAAGCAGTTCTATCTAGTTACTGTAATAACTGAAGAAACATACCATGCAGGTGTTCTCCTCTTTTCTTTGGGATGCATGCCCTCCCCAGCATAACGATCTGAGTTGAACGAATACTTATATGTGGGAGGAAAATAAATCCTTCCTTCTTTCCAGCCCTGAAAAACCCGCCCATATCTTTGTTGTATTCGAAGCTGTTCCAGAAGAGGTCAATTCAAAAGTTTTTACTTTTTAGTAGCCTTTCCTCCTAGTAATAATATATATAAAAGGATTTTTGGTCTGAAACATTTTTATCTTCCAGTTTTGTTGTAGTTTGCTAAGTAACCTAATCAGAAACAAAACTAACAGAAGAAACAACAGAATAAAGCTGAATAATCATGATTGTTCACTACAGATTACCTGATCTTTCTCTAATAATTGTTTCCAGTTATGCATTTCAACAAGTGCTTTTGCTGAACAATAGGATAGGGCAATACGATAGTTCAGATCCCCCAGCCATATTATACGACTGCATAATTAGAAAATAACCAATTATTAGACAAGTTTGATGCACTTCCACATTAGAATTCTAAGAAAATAAAAACATGTCTCTTACTCATGCTCAAGAATTGTTTCAGGTGACTTGACATCACTGGCCCCACGAACCCGCGGAAACCTTGTCTTTCTTAGAATTTCCATAACATCAGAGTTCCTGCGCAATTCATCCCCTTCCTTTTCCCCTGAGGTCAAATGGCAACAGATGAAGCAGAAGCTTGTCTGGTGCAAAGACATGCTTATCGATATAGAACCCTGCAATACAACAGTTAGGAGTTAGGAGTTAGGACTTCCACATTAGAAAATTGTGTTGTATTAACAATGACTAAATGTATACAGTAAAGGTATGTATACACTTATTAATTTCATATTACCTTATTTCCAAGATAGCCCATCAGTCCTCTACCAACACAAGAAACTTTCAAGTTTCTCACATCATCTCTTATTTCACTGCGCACCCAAACAGTAAGAAATATGCCAACCATTTGTTTGCTGGCAACCAAACAATACCTAGAGACAGGCATTTTCAAATAGTTAGTTTTGAATTACCAAAGATAAAAAAGATGCAGTACATTAATGCCAACATTTATAAATTTTTAGGGTCAGTTGCATGCGATCCAAGTAATAATTGCCAATGTTCATGATAGGATTCGTAATACCTTGATCCATTGGATTGCTCATTGCTATCTTCAGTAGGTGCCGATGTATTGCAGCTATAAGGGAGTGGCGAAAATTGTGTATCGTTGCACAGTTCCTCATCGATGTTCTCCTGATCTGGTGACCCAACCCATCGCAAATTACCATCGAAGTCGCTTGGTCTGCCCCCCAAGCTGACTGGGTCACAAACACTAAACCTTCGCTCCAACTTTGGTTGTGGGAACATGTAGTCTGCATCCATTCTTAAACTACGGCTGAGGGTGTGGAATGAACGACGAGGTAAGAATGAGAAGTTCTCCTGCCTTCTTGCAGACCCCTCAAAATCCGCATCTAGTTCTACTACCGGATTGAGGACTGGTGACGGTGTATGATAGACACCAGAACCACAAGCCCCAGGATTTTTGTTCAGTGTTCTCCTTGTAAGAGATACCCACTTCTTTGCTGGAATACTATCTTCAGTGCCAAGAACGTTTCCAGCATTCAAAGGGACAATCTCCTGAAATCTGCCATAGAACGATATTATTAATTAACTGAAACAGCATGGTATCACCATTCTATAGATAAAATTAGCTCCATAGAAAGGTCATCTGGCACATACCCTAACACATAGATATCAGCAGGAGGAGAAGAGTGGAGCCATTCATCTAAATTTAGCCCCCTTGGCGGGGACTTACCGCCGACATTCCACGTCGCAGCAAAGATTCTACATGTACAAGGAAGCAAAAGAGTGATACATCAGATTCCTTCAGCATAATGTTAGCAAACTGAAATTGCAGGAACTACCTAACAGAAATGTGGACAATGATTATCAGACAAAGATGCAAAATTCCATCCAATCTAAGACACTGCCACCACACAACAGACCTGATGGCCCTAGCCTGCAAGTGCCAACAGGTAAACATGCATGGTGAATCAATGGTACCTGTAATCTTGAACCTCTGTCAGGCGTGCTAGATCGAAATCATTCCTCCCTCGGCGAACGCGATCGGCACTCCGCTTAGATGACCGGTCTACGGGCCCATAAGAAAACAACAAACAAGAATAGTCAGATAACTTGGCAGTGTAGAAAGATTCAAAGGAGCTTGACAAAGATTAACTCAGTAGGAAAAAGAGAGTTGTGGTGGCAAGAGAAAGCTGCATCTGTTACGAGTAAGATAAGAGAGAGGGGTGTGGTCCAAATGCTTCTTTTCACTGTACCAGTTCTGCTTTTCTTGGCAGCGCTTGTGCTTGAAGCACTCGTTGAGAAGCTGGCCCTCGCTTCTCCACCACCACCCCTTCCTGGATCACACGGCAAGTTCAGCACAAAACCAAACAAAGGCAGCAAACACAATCCCAGCAAATGCTGAATGCTTCTGATCTCTGGATGAACTACCTACCGTTAAACCAGGAACATTAAACGTGAGAAGAAATGCAGTGCAAAGGTCGTTCCAAGAAACAGCAAACAAATTTTGTTGCAGGATGTGTGGCAAAAAGGGCTCTTGGTTGGTTGGGAGTTGGTACCTTTTGAGGACTTGTGCAGCAATAAATCAAAACTGGAAACGTAGCGATATGTGCTAAGGAAAAAGATGTCTGATTGGGACAAGTCAATTAGTTGCGCATCTAACTTTGAATCAAGACCTGGAGCTTGGACTTGAAATATAGGATAAGGATGATAACCACAAAACATGGTAGGAGAGAAGTCCAAAGCAGTTAGCTTTCTTGGATCAGACAAGCAGCTTGCACAAACCACACCGGAGCAGCAAGCAAAGGTAAAGGGGAAGGATGCCATTTGGGCGTAGGGCACTTTTAATCCCAAAATAAATGCGAAAATTAAATCCTACTAACAAAAAAGAAGTTGCAATTATTCTTCTTAGAACGACCAAAATGAGGCATTAACCATACCTTGGCTGGCATCAAAATCCGCATGGAAGTCCTGTGCCTTGGTCCTGATGTTGAACCACTTCCTCACGAGAGACTTGGACCATGAAAGCTACAGATATCAAAAAGAAAAGAAAAGGAAAAAATAAATGAAACTGGCAGCAGAAACCTGGTCAACTGAGAAACAAAAAGGGAAGAGCTCAACAAGAACAACAGGCTGGATGTATCTGATCAAGAAAGCCAGATGATACCTTGCTCTTCTGGGTGCTCTCTTCTCTCATTGTCACATAGCTCCTCTGCAGGGGCACAAGACACCTCTCTCCGCCTCTGCAGCCAACGAGAGGGATCTACCCGGCCACGGCCCAAAGCTGCGATATTTGCAGCAAGAAACCCCGAATCCAGTACCAGATCACCTCGAAAGGTAGGATTTTGATCCGGTGGCCTCAAATCTAGGACCAAACTAGTCCCCAAGAACAGCCAAATCAGTCGCTTCAAGCTGCTCCAAGATAGGATTTTGACTGCGAAGCACAAAGGATCTCGCTTCTGCCAATGCAGCCAACAGCCACCTTAGACTCAAAGCTATGATGCAGGAGCTCAGATTGGCTCAGCACCTAATCCAGCCTACCACTGCTACTACTCCTACTACTTTACTGCTACAAGAGAAGAGAGCTAGTAGGGCATCGTTGAGGGGTAGAAGAGAACGAAATGTTTCTGTGTAGAGATAGAGAGGGAGAGTGAGGGCTTTGTTCTTTGTGAGCTCAAGCTCCTTTTGCTGCTCCTCTCTCTCTGTTTTGCTTTTCGCTCTCTTCTCTGCTCTTTTCTTGGCCTGGTCGTGGTCGCCCGAATCCAGGGAGGAGGAAAGTGGAGGAGGGCCAAGACAAGGAAGGACTCGAGGAGCGAAGCAAAGCTGTATGTGAGAGAGGTTGGGACTTGGGAGTGGTGACGCAGCCGCAGCAGCAGCAGCAGGGAGGGGAGCACAAATGGCAGAGGAGTGGACAAAGCAGTTTGCCTCCGAGGAATATGAGGAGAAAGAAATTAAATTTTTTTGGCTGTTTTCTTTTTTTGCATTTGGTAAATGCACCCCCTGGCAGCAATTTATTTGTGAACATCTTGTTGCTAAGGGTCTATATGAAACGAAAGAATTTTGCACAAGTTTTAGGATCCGTTTGGGAGCTTAAGAATATCTAGCTGGTGTTTTTAGCTTCTCGATATTAGTTTATTTATAGACTTTTACTGAGTTTTATAATTTATAAGAAAAATCTAAAATGTTTAAGGGAGATAGAGATTCTATAAATAGTTGCATGCGCTAGAAACTGCTTCAAACATGGAGTTGCATGCGTGGTTCAATTTGTGCTGTAAGGAAGAACAAAATTTTGCATTGTAGAATATTGACAAGGAGGTAAATACCACCCGTTTTATGTTGGAGATTAGAAAATAGAAGATTCTCTTAAATTTAACAATTCAATTAAATAATAAGAATTTACTACTCCCTGTGATTCTGTTTTGGAATTAAGAAACCAATTCAAATGATTTTTCTCATTTATTCTGCTTCAAAAAAGATGAGTTTTTATTTGTGAGAGCCTGAGAGTGCAGCATATTTGATAAGAGTAAACATGAAGGTAAAAAGATAAAAAATATCTAAAAGTTATAAAATAACTTATATTTAGAAAATAATTGTGAGTGCTAAAACGACCGAATCAGAAAAAGAATCACCTTAATTTCAAAACAAAAATCGTGTAAATCACTAGAAAGCATGGCCTATGTGAGCTATCCTTCGTATTCAACCGCTGAATGCCCCTCTTGAAAAGATAGAGTCTATTAATTAATGCTACTGTGAAAAGAATGTGAGTACTATGGCACCGGATCTCATCTGAACTTCTTTGTTGAGCGTGCCTAGGCGAGAGGCCTTCTTCTAAAAAAATTTAATAAATGCTGCTAGCAAACCTCTTACAACATTCTTATTTCATTGTGAATGCCATCAACCTCATCGTTTCATCACATGTCTCATGCTTGCATTCATCGTTTAGTTCGAATCATACTTCTTCAGCTCAGGGTTTAAACAAAAATGTACAAAAGGTTAATATGTAGTATATTAGATTTCTTGCTACCTCAATCGAATAAATTTAATGTTAAAATATTGATAGACGACTTTAAAATAGTTTTATATAGAAAGATTCTACAAAAATCGCAACATTTGAGAGCTTAGGAAGCATACTCACAATAATCTATAAACCGTTTGTAGTTTTGAACAGGAGCCTATAGACCACCTCAAAGTAGGAAAAACATGAAGACAACCGAATTCATCGAGCACTACCATTTGTAGTTTTAAATGTAGTCTAAAAAACCGGCTCGAAATGAAAAAACAAGATTACAACAAAATTCATAGAGCATAGGCACATTACTTGTGGCCAAAGAAACTAGTGTCGTCCAAATTACCTCTTAGACACAAGCCTAGCACAAACATGGAATAATATGATCCGCTAGATACGACTTAGAAAATTAGATGTGGCATCGACCGTGTACTAGATGTAAATCATTTTCATTATGAAAAAGTTACAAAGTTGCATATGGGCCAAAAGCGGCATAATGACCAATTTAACCTGTGAAAATGAAATAAAATAAGGACAAAAAATAGAGAGAAAATTAAAAAAAAAACATGGAGAAAAATATCTCAACACACAGCTTGCCATGTCATGTGAGGTCGGCATGACCGTACAGTGAGTGCTAAGGTGTTAAAAGAAAGAAATAGCCGCATCCCATCACCCCACATATCTCTCCACGAGCCCCCACACAACTCCACTCTTTTCAAGAGCAAGAAGAGAAAACGGCCCCACCCTCGTCGATGTGGGCCGTGCCAGTGGGGCCCACATTCCCGGGCCCACCGCCCGACATCGGGCCAGCCTGTCGGGCGTACGGAGTGCTGCTGCCCGATCGGCCTTCTCACCCCGTACATTCCTAGATGCTCTCACTGACGCGTGGGGGCAGGGTGAGGTGGACCCCACATGTCAGCATCACGAGCTGTGGATATCTGTGTCGACTTAGGGCGGAGAGGACGCCCTGCTCTGCCGGTAGTGGTCGCCGGAGTTAAAGCGAACTGATTAATTAAAGCTTGCGTGCATGCGTGCATCAAGATTGGTGAGATGAGAAGGATCTCTCGATCGGAAAAAATAAAGCAAAGCAAAAAAAAAAAAGGAAATTAGCAGGCGTTGAATACTCGAGCGAATCTTGGTCGTGACGTGTCTGAGTTTTGTGACGAACTGAGCATTTCTCAACGAGACCGTGTACTTTGCAGCTCGTGAAGCATTACGTCTGCACGATTTAGGATAGAACTTGTGTTTTTATATCTACAACGATTAGTATAAAAAGGAGGATTTAAAAAAAACATTTTTTTAAGCTGGTTCAATCTAGCTCTAAAAAATTCTGGATCTAGAGCTGTGAATGGATTAAGAGTATTTAGTTGAGTTATTTAGTTTTATTTTAATCAAAAATAAATGTTTAAACTATTTTATCATACTATATAAACTCTAGCTCCAGCATAAATATCGAAGTTGGAGCTATACCAGACAGACCTAATTGTGCACAGATGCAGATCATTGGTTGGATGATATAGAGTAGCACTCCTCCTTGCATTGCACATTTGCACCCTCAAAATCAAATTTCTAGATTTTGCATCTTATAATGCCTTAGTATGATGGCATTTATACATAATTAGAATTTATGGGTGTAAGACTTTTTTTTTCATAATTTATGGCCACGGTTTATTATATATATGTGTGTGTAAAACACCTCTAAGTGCGTGCAGATTATCTCGAGGAACAAATATAGATGGACCAAATTAAATGGATCGATCAGCAAATTGACGTACTCGCGCAAGGACGCCAATGATTGGAGCCGGTTTGGAATAATTTTTCGATGCTCTCTAATTTCAAGAATTCTGAATTTCTGATCGCTATTAAAATGAAAGTACACCAAGCATCTCAATTGTAGTTAATTAATTAATTAACTACTCCCTATAATAAAAAATATAAGTTATTTTAGATTTGTGCATAGAAATGCTGCGTTAGAAAAAATAAATTATTTATTTGTGTAAACATGTAAAAAAAGTATAAAAAGTGTCTAGATTACATGTATTTACAATTTAACAAGGATAAAACAAAATTAGAAAGAGTACACCTAAGCATATTTTTTAGAATGATGGGTCAGATTAACTACAACTTGTTGACTAGTCCCATCAAATGATTCCTACAGCAACTAGAATATTGGTTTGTTTACTAGTTGTTAGAGTCTAACTTCTAAATTTTCAGAAGAACAGAGTTTGTAACTTAAAATAAAACGACCTAATATTCTAATTTGGATCCTAAATATGAACAAAATGTTTTGTTCCAACGGTCTTAATTTAGTTCATAGCTCTAACTCTAATATTATTTAAACAAAAGCTATGCAACTAAAGCAAACTTAGAATTAATCTAGGCCTTTAGGGCTATACCAAATAGAGATGCATATACATGCCACTTAAATTAATACGGTTGCTTGTATACCCTGTAGAGATCGATGCGCAGATGTATCGATCTGCATATACATGTAGCCTTTTCACGTTGTCGTCGTTGCCCCCAACAAAAAGATAACAGCAAACGCTAGCAAGCAAAGCTACACGTACATACAAACACTTTGATACAAGGATATGGGTAGCAATAATGGCCACATCGATCCATCCATGCTACGTTATGTCGTTGCTGTTGCATGCATGGTGCTTATACAAGGGCTAGTACCGATTTAACTATTATTTATTATTTTCTCCGTTCTATAATATAATAATCTAAGAATTTAACATTTCATTATATCTCAGGTCCAGTGTCACTATTTAGATTCGTTATACTGTAAAATATTAAATCCAATCCTAAATTATAATATTATGGGACGGAGAAATTAAATTTTTTAATTTTTTATTTTTTTTTCATATAATTTCATAGTATTAAGGAGCCAGAGGTGGGTTAAGCCTTAGCCACCCCTTGTATGAGTAGTCGTATTCATATATGTTGGCATGCATATGAGAAATCATGCATTATTAGTTAATTATTATGTGTGTATATGTATATATTCAAAATATGCATGCGTGTACTCTCGATCGATGACGAGTCATTGATTTGTTGCTTTCCACATGATCTAACGTTCGATCCTAGTAGTTGGGTCCCATTATCCCATACAATAAAACTCCCTCTCCCACAAAACACTTGATTTGTGTATCTGTTTGTTTAGTTTAATTACTAAACTTTGCCTAACCAGTTAAAAATATATAATCAGCCTGACTGAAAATTATAGATAACATAGTTAATAAAGGATACCTAAATTATTTCTTCCAACTACTAGTTTGTCTAAGTATTGCTAAAAAGAAAGTTTTTATGGGACTGAGGAAAAGTATGTGTACACTCTACTCACACTAAGCTAGTATTTATATGCATGTGTGTGCACAAACTAATACTCCCCTGTTTACTTTTATAAGGCGTGTTCTTCTTCAAGATTAAATTTGAATCTTTAATTTCTTATGAAATATACTCTTAATAGCTACAAAATCTAATATCGTACGGAAAGCAATACAGAATAGGGATATATTGGTATAATATACTCTCTCTCTATATATACACACACATCGTAGTTCAGAACGAAGAAGATGCAGTTGACATGACATGGCTGCTGGCTAGGCGAGAGGGAGGGTGACATGTGGTGCGGAGCCATAGTGCTCCTTTAGATTGAATGAATTTCGTTCAATTTATAGAGGATTGAAATTCTTTGAAATTTTTCTAAAGAAGCTATTTGGAACAAAGGAATAGCATGATAAACTAAATTCCTTCAATATTCACGTGTTTTATTTTCTACTATTCATTCAAATGCTCCACTTTCATATTCCTATGTTTCCTATGTTTTGAAATCGTATAGAATTCAATAGTAGAGAGCATCTCATTCCTACATTTTTCCTATTCCTAATTCCATGCTCTAAAGAGTCCTTAGGGTGTGAGCAGAAGAAATATATGAATTTTAGAGGGATCCTAACCATCAAAAGTAGTTTACAATTAGAAACAAAAATCAAGCAATTATTAAATCGTCAAATTTATATCAACTCTTACGGAGATAGGAGCGAGACATTTAATGCCTTTGGGCTCTTTTCTCCTTATTGTAAAAGGGTGAGTTTAATTTATTTGAAAAAAAAATGGGTTGAGACCTTTGTATTTCTATTCATGACTGTCCTAAAATCAAAGCTGCCAAAAATGATGAAAAACCCTATTATAATATTAAAATTAGGATTGAATGTACACGTTCCAAGAAGATTTCATTTCTAGCACTTTAACTTTATCGTAAAAAGATTTCGTTTCTAGTACTTTAACTTTGCTTGGTTCATAGATTAGGAAGTTTTATTATTTCAATCAGGGTTCGCGTAATTGAGCGGTTACCGCTTCCTCTCCTGGCTGGTTTGAATAAACATACCGGTCTGATTAAAAATTTCAATTTTTGAAAAAAATCTCAAAAAATCCTATAAATACTAAATGATTTATGGTGAATTTGTTTTCATAAATGTTAAAATTTTACAAAGTTATGAGAAAAACAAGATCGGTAAAAATAAAAAAGGGAAAAAATTTGGCCCATCCCAAAAGCCTGCTACAGGTAGAATTTTTTTTGTTTTTAAAACAAATGGTATTACTATATTTCTAATGCTCTACCATTTAATTCATCCAAAATACAATAAATTTTATACCAAATATTTTTATCATTATATCACAGATTTTCTTTGTATTACTAAAATTTTTCTATATTTTTCCTATTTATTTAATTTTTCTATGAATTTTTATTTTTTCTGATTTTTTTTAAAAACTGATCGGTTTTTGACGCAAACTGAGCACTAACCGTTTGGTTCAAAAATTTTAATTTTAAATTTTAACCGGTTTACCATAGTTAACGAGCGGTAACCGTGGTTATCATTCGTTCAACCAAGGGAGTTAACTGATCCCTAATCGGGATGGTTAACCCTAATTTCAATACCCCTTACTTATTATTTTATAATATTATTTTCTTATTCATAAGAAACATTTTGATTTTTTTTACTCCTATTACCAATACTTTAAAAGTAAAAAAAATTCTTCATGGACCAAAGAAGCTAAATTTTAAATTTAGCTAGGAGTGAAAACAAGCACCATGTCTTGCTACTAGGTATGGCCACTCTACCGTCAGAGTAGAAAATATGATCGATTTGACAACTGAAAAGATATATAGAAAACAGAAAAAAAACACTAGAAGCTGATTAAATCAATTAAGAGGAATCTTTTGTGCTGCACAGGATGAGATTGCCATGCTGAGGTTAGCTATCCCATGCTATGATCTGACCAGACATGCTCCTAAACAAGAGAGCATCAGAGTGTGTATCCTGATGATAAATATACTGTGTCATTGCTGTGCATGCCACCAAATTTTTTTGTTGGTACATTAATGTCTATCCTCCTATCCTCCTACCTTGTAGGTATGTCTGGTTGGTTCTGTTCAAAAGTTCAAAATTTTCATAAATATTAGATGCTTTATGATGATTTTTGGTGAATTTATTTTTTAATATTTAAATTTAGAATAGTTTTAGAGTACAACACTGTCGGCAAAAAGAAAAAAATGACTCAACCCAAACCTATCACCGCAAGTTTTTTGTTTTTTGTTTTTTACAAAAATGATATTACTAAATTTGTGATGCTCTACCATTTAATTCAATAAAAACAACAAATGTCATACCAAATGTATTTATCATTGTATTATAAATTTTCTTTAAATTCCTATATTTTTTAGTTTTTTCTTTACTTTTATTTTTCTGAATTTTTCTATATTT
>KE373021.1:78429-91107 GCA_000418225.1 Zizania latifolia | reverse complement strand
CACACGAACCAACAATATTTCTTTGCTCTGATACATTACAGTGCCAGCCAGTTCAAAAGAAATCTTAAACCTATAAGGAATGACACACAATGCTTATTTGGTTGATCTCTAAAATCTGAAATAAATATGAAGAAAGGTAACTCTACCCTTTCTATGTATTTTCTGCAGAAGACCTATCTGCTCTGCTTAAAAAATGAGAAACCAATAACATCTGATTCGGCTCCAATACTGTCATACAAGGATCTGTCAAACAGTTCCTATATCTCAAAAAATCAAGCTTCAGAAAAAACAACATGAAACCCTTTTGTTTGAGCCTTGAGGCCAAACACAACCCATGGCACCTAGGTCACAGTTGAGGTTGAAAAAGAAAGGAGGGAAATCAAAACTGGGATCACCTATTCCATTTCTAGGATATGGAATATTGGAATTGATGCCATGAACAAACACCACCAACCTTCACCAGACATGTCCTGTAAAAAAACCCTGAAATAAATCCCAGTGCATGATGTGAGGACACATGCCCATCTGGGGATAACAAGGTGGTGGTTGCATGTTTCAATGGCAGCCAGATGGAGCTAGGCAGCATGCAAGCATGAAGCTACCTATCTATCTATTCTATGTATCGTCGTTCAGATCTACTCATTCCATCCCAAAATACATCTATTTTTACTATTCAAATTTTATCTCAAATATTATAATTTCTACTATTTCCCCCCCTAAATCTTTCTATTTTACCCTTATCTGAAATACTAGTTGCATATAGTACTAATTGCTTGGAGTACTAGTTGAGGGGTAGTTTGAGATTTTTTTCTTACATCTTAATAACCGCACCAAAGTTTAGAAATAGCTATAATTTAGAACGGAGAGAGTAGATCCCTGCCATGGTCACACGCAGCACTATGCTTGATCAAGTCCATCAACTTAATTGGAAGGGTAAATCTCTGCCTCTTTTTTTACTCCCCACTGTCACTTGTTTAATCCATGGATGCACCACTTCAGGATCTTGGTTGCGTTAGTTGGGAGACCAACGCTGACAGTGTTAGCAACACCAAGTTGTCATTCATGTGACTTGATTCACTATTACAAAAATCATTTTTACATGTGACCAAATCAGACCTTCTATATGCATTTGATCAGTTAAGTCAATCACATAGGGAAATGACATATTCACATATGCATTCATATTCACATCTAAATGATCCAAATGATAGATTGATATCCAAATGACAAATAATTCACATATATCTACATGCACATATACATTCATAAATATTAAATATTCACACCCTTAGATATTTCACATTCACATTCAATATACATCAAAGTTTTACATCCGCGTCCACGTTCAATAAACATTAAGCTTATTTTATAGTGATGGGTTTCCAATGTGGTCAACCGTCTATAAAAATCGACTTATCTCTCTACGTCAACACCCTCTCGGCGTTGACAGCGATGAAGCTTAAACCCTACTCTATGCCGAGTAATCTTTTTTAGCAGCAAGACTCAGAATAATGGGGTCGAGTGGAGCACCCGAATACCCGATGCCATGGAACGGAAGGATTAATGTGGAGCAATCCCCACCGTGTACGTAATTGGAACTCAAAATTTACATGTTGGATTGCACGCTGATAACTATACAAAAATCACTTAAAAATATGTTGCAGATTCAGTTCGTATAAAAAATTGGGCCAAATACTAAAAGAGAGCAGCCCAAACATTTGGCCCATGGCTATTGGATAAACAGTTACAGGCCTACGCCCCATTTAAAACAGGAAGATGGATGAAAACGTTTATGAAAATTATTTAAGCGTTCAAACCAACAAACTTAGTCCCGTTTGTCACAACTTGATTAAAAAAATTAAACTGATTATACGTATATCTAAGAAATATTATATCTAGAGTCGTAGATGGTTTGAGAGTATTTAGTCCGTTTTTTATTTTATACTAAAAATAAAATTTTAAGTTACTTTATTTTATTATGCAAACTTCAAATTTAGCATGTATCTTAGAGCTGAAACTATACCAAACGGATAAATTTAAAATAATTTTCATATGAAAAATATTTTATAAATTACGGGCGACGTGTACTTAAGGCATAAACCGGAGACTGGAGCGCAGGATGCCGATTACCAGCAGATTTTTAGCCCATAGCATCGCCTACCGCGCCGGTTTTCTGGTAGCGTGTGTGGCCAAGAAAACATGACAAACAACAACACCACCAACCACAGGACAACACAAACAACAACACAAGAGAGAACTCACCATGGAGTACCAAGTAGCTAGTATTGTGCAATTGCAACTGCCACCTACTCACTTGTTACCAAACACCAACCTCTCTCGCTTCTCTCGCAAACCAACTTTTTCTGACCAAACAAGCACTTGCTCTGTTGCACAACCAACAATGCAGTCCCTAGTTCTTGTCCTAACACAATTAATCCACTGTCAACCGAAAAAACCATCAGCAGCACAATGAAATGAAGGGGAAGAAAACCGAAGACAGAAACATCATTCAGTCAGGCACAGCTTGATGCTCGCACACTGTATCTGACCCTGCTCTGAATTTCTGATGGGTGTAGCTTCAGTTCAGCTAGCCATGAACATGGCCTCAATCTCTTTCAAGATGCAGATAAATGTGCACATCACACTTAGTATTAGCAGCGGGTTTAGTCAATTAATTAGCGTTTCTTTCTACACTGACGGCGCTGCAGGTTGTTTAATTAGAAGATCCAATCTAGAACAAGGCAAGTCATCTATCTATATATATTCATTCCATTCTCCTACGCAACGTGCAGCCCAACACCCAGATCACACCACCGCCACCACCTTCCTCGTCCGCTCCGCCTACCTACCTCTCGCCGCGGAAGCCATGGCGCGCAAGAAGATCCGCGAGTACGACTCCAAGCGCCTCCTCAAGGAGCACCTCAAGCGCCTCGCCGGTTTCGGCCTCCAGATCCTCTCCGCCCAGGTGGGTTCTTGTTCTTTCTTCTGAAAGTTTTAACTTTTATTTTCCGTGATCCCCGATTGGAACTTTGCATTTTTGGCCTGATCTGGCCCTCGCGATTTGGCCTTGTAGCGTGTAAAGATCTGGTTTTTTCGCGAGGGATTAGTCAATGAGGCGTCGGCGTTTGTCATATTGATGATAAACTAGCTATCGGTTTGGGAAAAAATGCAATATTTTTTGTTGGTGGTATGAGAACGGGGATCTGGCTGCAAGTCATACGAAGATGCAGTTTTTCTTGCGTTGTGGATGGACTCACTGACGAGTTTTTGGTTCGGTTTGTGCGAAGTAACTTCCAAAGGCGCGGTTTTGATTGGAACTACGGCTTATGGTCCCTAGCTATTTGGTACTGGCAGTAGTATTAGCTATATTCCGTATCATGCAAAACCATCGATTTCTTTGTTAGATCTGGAGTTTTGTCTCACAGTATTGTTTTTGTTTCGGTATATATAAATTATTAGTTACTTCACTGCTGGGGTCCGTATGGTGGTGAACTGGTGATGATAGTAACACTTAGCTAATCACTTGAATCTTGCTCTGATGCAGCATCATTTCCTCTGAAACAGATAACAATACATGGTCTAGAGACAAGCAAATAGTTCCTTATGTTGCATTCACTCATTTGGGGTCATTAGGGAGCCATCATACATTTTAAACTGATCAATTTGAATTGTATAGATTGTAGTATGTGTGAATTTACTCTTAATAACAGTTTTGCTTTCACATAGCATCTTTTTGTTTGAAATTTGATAGTATAGGTTTGACTGATACTGGGATTTGTAAAAAGGTTACACAATCAACCGACTTCACAGAGCTGGTAGACCAGCAGCCATGGCTGTCAACGATGAAGTTGGTCGTCAAGCCCGACATGCTGTTCGGGAAGCGTGGCAAGAGTGGCCTTGTGGCTCTCAACCTAGATATTGCTCAAGTCAAGGAGTTTGTGAAGGAGCGGCTGGGAGTCGAGGTAGTTCAATTTTGTGATTGGTTTTAAAATCTGGTGGCACGGATGACTTATTGAGCAGCTGTTCACTTGATAAATCGAGTTGTTCTTTCCTATAATTGTGGTTGTTCAGGTTGAGATGGGTGGCTGCAAGGCTCCAATCACCACCTTCATAGTAGAGCCATTTGTACTCCATGATCAAGAGTACTACCTTTCTATTGTGTCAGAGAGGCTGGGCAGCACCATTAGCTTCTCGGAGTGTGGAGGAATTGAAATTGAGGAGAACTGGGACAAGGTTAAGACAATTTTCCTCCCCACTGAGAAGCCAATGACACCTGATGCATGTGCTCCCTTGATTGCTACCCTTCCATTGGAGGTACATGTACTGTTAAAACTAGTCTTTGTACCTCTTTCCGTTGATTTCATTGAGGAGTATTTCTATCTGCCACATGTTTATAATAAGTGCGCCGTACATTTCAACATCAGGCACGTGGAAAAATTGGTGATTTCATTAAAGGAGTCTTTGCTGTCTTCCAAGGTATTAAAAGATCTGTAGAGAATTCACTTTGTCATGTGTTGTAATGTAAGTAGTAAATGTAATAAGTGTATTGGCATGCCATATATTCATAACAATATGCTCCCCTTGCAGACTTGGATTTCTCATTTCTTGAGATGAACCCATTCACCATGGTGAATGGAGAGCCATATCCTCTGGACATGAGAGGAGAATTAGATGACACAGCAGCTTTCAAAAACTTCAAGAAGTAAGTCCCATGCTTCCCAAGGGTACAGATCTTTTTGTGAATATTGTATTGAGGATTATTTATCACTGTTCAGGTGGGGAAATGTAGAATTCCCACTACCATTTGGTAGAGTTCTCAGTTCTACAGAAGGCTTTATTCATGACCTGGATGAGAAGGTATCCACATCTCAATTTACATGCTTGACATTTCATCTCCTCAAGCCCCTTCTCTCGAAGTATGAGTTACCTATATATTATCGTCAGTTAGGTTTGCCCATGAATGCAAATACGAACACTGGCACTCTGGCGCGTTACTGTATGTTTCGTCAAGTTATTTGCTAAATGCGATATGATGTCCTCATTCTTTCAGACAAGTGCATCTCTGAAGTTCACAGTTTTGAACCCAAAGGGGCGCATCTGGACAATGGTTGCAGGAGGTGGTGCCAGTGTCATATACGCTGATACAGTAAGCTTGAGCTTCTTCCTTGTTTCAACTTAGCTGTGCAGGGATTTCATGCTACTGTCAGTTGACCTTAATTAGGCTTGTACATGAAATTAAGTGTCTTTTTTCTTGTTTATCAGGTTGGAGATTTGGGATATGCTTCAGAATTAGGAAATTATGCAGAGTACAGTGGTGCTCCCAATGAGGAGGAGGTTCTGCAGTATGCTAGAGTAGTGCTTGATGTAAGCACTCCAGATATAACCATAACAAAATTTCTCTTCACTCCCTTGTTCTTTTCATCTGTTAATGATAACATTCAATGCAGTGTGCAACTGCTAATCCTGATGGCCGCAAGAGAGCTCTTCTCATCGGAGGGGGTATAGCTAACTTCACTGACGTTGCTGCCACATTTAGTGGCATCATTCGGGCCTTAAGAGAGAAGGTAAGCTATATAGACCACTCAATCTAGAATTGTAGGCAATGTTCTCTAAAACTTGTTCGACCGACTGATTGATTGTCAACTTACTCTTAAACTTTGCCTTCAGGAATCCAAGTTGAAGGCTGCAAGGATGCACATCTATGTCCGACGGGGCGGTCCAAATTACCAAACTGGGCTGGCTAAAATGCGCAAGCTTGGTGCAGAACTCGGTGTTCCGATTGAGGTACCTATCTCGTGTCTCCTCGGCTGAACTCACGCTGCGCTCCTCTCTTTGCAATGCAAAACCTGTTAATTCTGAAGATTGTAAATTCCAAAGGGCAAACCTACCAGTTTATTGTTGGTAGTTCTGAATCTCTATCCAACCATCCCCTCACAGAGCACAGATCAGCTGATTCTGTTATGAACAACCCACTGCAGGTGTATGGGCCGGAAGCGACGATGACTGGAATCTGCAAGCAAGCAATTGAGTGCGTCATGGCCGCGGCATAAATGAAGATTGGTAGTTCGGGGATCTGCATATCATGGCAAGCAGCTGAATGCGTGATGGGTGCAGCATGAACGAGAGTGTGGTGTAGTTGCAGTAGTTCCCGTCAGATTGTTGGTTTGTTTCTTGCCAGATGCAATATTTGGACGAAATTACCACTGCGACGCAATAAACGTGAGAGTAGTGTTTCCTGGTTGTTCTTGATTTTCTTGCAATGCAGTCGCACTGTTCTTACGTCTCAAATTGGGATGTTCTTGACTTGATTCTGGCCTACGGTTTGATTGAAGAGTGTATTGCACATGTGCATTCTACAGGATCTGAATCTTGGATTCAGAGCCCCTGCAACGCGAACGTGCAGATGCATGAACTGAAAGTCTGAAACTAATCAGCGCCAATCTATGTTACAGATAAGCGATACAGTGACAATTTGATACATCATTTTCCAAAAAAATACACATTATATATATAATATATATATATTAATCAATGTTTATACATGAGATAATTAAGTGGCAAATCTAAAACAAATTTGGTCAATATACCACAAAATCATGAACTAGTAACAAACACGATTCAAATATTTTGATACATAGGCTTTGATGGCTTAACAACATCAACAAATAGATGTAACACTAAAATCATCTAAAGAGAGTGGAGTTTGTTAAAGAAAATTGGCAACACCATTAAAATTGGCATCATGGATATCTCTTTACCATTCTATTTCGCTGAAGTATACCGGAAAGTATCCGGTAAGTATCCAATTTATTTTATTTTTTTAATATTGCAAAAATCACATGTACCTCCTGGATATATATCCGAGAGTATCTGATATATAACCATATCAAATATGTACATGCAGCAACAAGAAACTATGATCACGACAGAAGAGTTCAAACAGCGGCACTTTTTGGCTGAAAATTTTGGCATTATCTGAACTAGTGCGAATGGTCGTCTAAAAACAAGATCTTGTTTTCGCAAACAGTTCAAGAAATATTATTCTTTACTTGAACTTTAATCTGCATAATTAATTGGGGAGTAAACATCCTGCCCTTGCAGTAATCCCTGAGCATTGTTAGAACGACCAACACGTTCACAATGAGTGGCTTTCTGTAAATGAATATAATCATAGATGAAGGGAGGTTGGAGAGTTAGCCCTGTTTGTTTCACTCAGGATTATAATAAGTCATGTCTAAAGTAGAAACAAACAGCTTGAATTATTGAATCAGCTTATTATATTTTGAAGTCATATATTATTGTAATCTCACAAGTTGTAAAAAAGAGCTTATTTCAATCTATAACTTGTTTTTTTTTACTAAATTGCCTATACAACTCGAGGAAAATTATCCACAATTTGTCACTCATCTACTCCTGCTCTACTAAAAAAAGTCTAGGGCATGGTAGACTTTAGCCATCCAACACACAATAATCTAGTAATCTAATAATATATTTTACCAAACAACTCAGTTTATTTCCCACCTTCTTTATCATATACCAGCTTATATAATCTACTACCCTTGCCAAAAAAACTTCATTTTTAGCAATTTAACTTTGTCAAAAAGATTTTATTTCTACTTACATGCCATCGTTCATAAATCAATGCAAGAAATTGTATTTCTTCCTTATCCTTTTACCTACCCTTTACATATCAATTCACAATATTACTTTCTTATTACTAGGAGACGCTATAATAAGAGACACTTTAGTACTTCACTTTTACAATTAATTTATTAACCTTGTGATAAAAGTAAAATCTTTATGGGACAAATAAATACCTATAAACAAACTATGCCTCAACACATTATCCAAAAGTTCTTAACTTCACTGTGGAATTTATGACAAGCAACGGCTATGCCTGCATATGTTCTCCATCCAACGACCCAATCGCTGCACGTGACACACTGAATATCAGGATCGTCGCGTAAAATTCAGAAATATTCAACAACTGACTTTCTGAAACAGAAAATTAAAGTACCCAATAATTATCGAATTAAGCTGTACCTGTAGTAGTTTATCTATTCTCTCTAGATTAATCAATCAACTATATATATATATATATATATATGCATATCCTTAAGAAAATCAACCATATAGTAACCAATTGCATCTTGTAATATTCTTATTCTGCTAATTATAATTTTCAATTCTTCCTGAAAATAATTGTGTGGTGAATTAGATTTAACTATAAATTCTTTTGACTAGATATATAAATTCTAATTGTTGTAAGAGAGGATAGTGGTCCAAAATAATCATTATATACATATCTTTAGGTTTCATTATATATGTGATCCTTGTGCTATTCAATCCGAAACTATATAAATATAAATAAACAAATAATATGAACTATAAATTATATTACTTATATTGTATAGTGTGCTAGTATACTTTAATTATTTTATAAATATTCCATTAAATTTCTATGTGTACTTTCAATTTTTATTAGTCTAATTCTCATGAGAAGCAAAGTTTCACCTGATTATCTCCCGCGTTACAAAAAAGAGAATACATTCTTCTAAATTATAGAAATGAATCACTTTTTTACCCATTTGGTATGGATTATGGAGTTTCTCTTTAGAATTGGTCTCAAGAGAATGCCTACAAAACGGGGCCTAGATCAACACACTCTAAGCAACAAAAGGGCTACTTCATCTATTCCATAATATAAGTTATTTGACTTTTCTATAAATCAAATTCCTCCAATTTAATCAATTTTATAGAAAATATATCGATAACTACAACATCAAATTAGTTGTATTCACTACTACGAAAACAATTTTTATAGGCGTCTCCTTTTCATTGCACATGCGGTTGAAAGATGAACTATCGGTGAAAATCTCCACCCACTGTAGCTGTTATGGACCGCGTGTGAAAAGTGTTTTCACAGGCGGGTATCATAATATGACCGCCTGTGTAATTGAAGCTATTTGCACCAGCTATTGTCTTAAGTAACCGCCAGTGGAAATGCGAATTTTCATAGGCGAACAATTAATGTAGTTCGACTATGGAAATACACCCCTTTCCATAGGCAATAATGTAATACCGGTTGCCTATGCAACCTTGTATTTTTACAAGCGTTGTCTTAAGACGTCTATCGATATAAATGACTATGTATTCACAAGTAGTGGTGTAATGTCGATCGCCCGTGGAATGGAGCAATCTCTATAAAGTCCACAACACCTTGTCATAGCATCTTTCTACTCTATATTCGTATCTAGTAAACATCCGACCATAGCATCATTCTCCATAACCCAACTACCCAAACAATAGTCCTATACTCATCCAGTTCTGATGAGGAGAGGGAGAAGATGGAGGAGGAGATATAGAAGTCAAAGGAGGACATGTACGAGCATGAGGCAGAGGATGATGATGAGGAGGAGGAGAAGGAGGAGGAGGAAGGAGGCAAAGAGTCTAAGGAGGAGGACAATAACGAGGAGGAATTCAAAGTGGTGGATATGGACCTAGCAGAGGAGGTGGTGGATGACTAGGCTATTTGTCGTGCAGTACAGGATGATGAGATGTCCGTCAATCAAGCAAAAACCAGCGATCTGGTGATCGCCTATAACCTCCAATAGGACAAGGACGAGGCAGCAATCTGGGGGATGACGAAAAACAAGGAGAATGATGACATCAAGGACGACATCGACCCCTTGACTACCATCAATCTTGTAATGGTAGAGGACAACAAGGAGTATGACGATAACGAGAAGGACGATGATGGCATGGAAGCAGAGAAGGAGGATGACGACGAATACGATGAGCGCCCATCGAAGAAGAGTAAGAAATATGCTAGTTAGTTTATAGTGTAAGAATTAGGACGTAGAGTAGTTAGCAATGCATTAGCAGTTATTTTGGGTGTGTTGAACATATATATGTGTCAGTGAATCATCGAGCAGTCCACCCAAGGGGGTACCCGAGGTGGTGAATATAGAGATAGGAAAGCGTGGCACTCTCGAGTCCTATGGTCGACTCTAAATAATAAGAGCTAAGATTTATACTGATTCAGGATTTCCGAGGCATAATAGCCATACGTCTAGTGTTTTGGTGGATTATATTAGTGTCTAAGCTTACAAAGCAATGAGCCTTCAATTTATGAGCCTAAGCGATGAAAGCATAAATAAAGCATGCCTCTAGGGGTGCATCGCGCCCCTTATATAGTCAAGGGGCGAGCCCAACAACCTAGGACTCTATCTCAAATCAGTTTCTCAAACATTCGGGATTACATACCGAACCCGGGTCCTTATTCCCTAATTATAAGGATTCTAGTATAAGTATATCTCTTTATGCCAGATATAGAGCTTGGTTACCAGATAAGAATCTAATATTCCTTATCAGAATCAAACCCCCTCTTCATGGGTCATACCGGACTCTAATATCAGACTTGGCCTGCTCTCGGTCTAGGCTAATAAGCCCAGCGTGGGGTACCAGGGGTCATATCCCCAACGATATGTAAATTAATGAACTATGCTTCTATGTTGAATTAATAAACTACTGTTTCCTATTGAATTAATAAACTATGGTTTCAGGAACTATGCTCCTATGTTGAATTAATGAATTATGTGTCTAGGTTGAATGAATGTTTGTTGGAACACCGTGAACTAATTTCGGTTATGTCATAATATATTAGCGAATACAGTGATGCATGTGACACTATTTTCATAGACGGGCATATTAATATACCCACCTATGAATAACTAATCGTAGGCGGGCATCTTAATATACCCACCTATAAAAAAATTATCGTTGACGGCTATCTTAACTGGTCGCCAATTAAAAATTATCGCCACCTATGAAAATTGACCTTTATATATTATTCCTCTTCACAGTGTCTTCGCAATGCTCAACTAAAATCAGATGTATTTATCCGAATGAGAGCATCTAAAAGTGGCTCGAACTAGAGGCAACTAAAGGTCTTGATTTGTAGTTTTCGAGTAAATTCACTTTATTTCTAAATGTTACGAGTGATTAAATTTTGTAATAAAGATACTAAGTGGGTAAGCATATATAGCTGAGCGAGACCCATTTATTGTAGCGTCCAATGTGCTCAATCGCGTCGAATGTCCCGTATCTAGCTTCATCATTGTTTGTTTCAACTGATGAAATAGTCAGTAAACCAATCGATATTATAAGACTTGTTTAGTTTCAAAGTCAAATAAAAATGAGTTAGTTAATACTACTCTATCGTCACCGTAATTATACTTAAAAAGGACATTCTTTAACGAAAAAAAATAATGGAGCTATCTTGTACGTCACTCAAATTATAAGACGATCCCATAAAAAAATAATGCATGAGCCACATCACGATACTACCAAATATTATATATACTACGGAGTACCCTCTATTCTCAAAAAGATAATGTTTTAAACATTGACACAGTCTCCAATACATTTATCTCTATGCTACATTTTCTATTTATGTATTTATACAAAATATTTAAAATATGAATATACGGAAGTATTTTCATATATAACAGATCTACTGATATTATTTTTACATATCAAATCCTAATAATTTTAATATCTTAATTGTTGGCGTAATAACGAACTACGCAGCAGGTTTAAATGTTTAAGAACTTTGGATAGTTCGAAGTGTATATTTGGGTTCAAGCGGTGCTCTAGGCCTCCGAATGGATAATAACCTTCGAGCAAAAGTAGCTCTGATTTATACTTCGCATCTTGCGATCCCCCACCACCCTGCAAGGGGAGGGGTATTTATAGGCGCAATTGCATGGGATAATACGAAGTTACCCCCTACTTACAATCGACCATTACAGTGTGAATATTGTTCTTACATAGGGGTAGTTTAGTAACCCTCCGTGTGAACGAACCCGGCTTCAGGTCTTGCCCGAGAGGACAGAAATACCATGGTTTTAGAGCTTTGCGACAGGCGATTTCAGAGGCTTCGTTCTTAGCAAGCCGAAGGGGGCTCTGTTTAGAGTTGCACGGAGCCTTAACTTATACCTCCAGAAGGGGCTTCGCAGTCACTGTCATTGGAGCCTTGTTAGAGTAAAGTAATTTACCCCAACAGTAGCCTCTCGCACGTAGCCCTTCTGCCGAAGGGGTAAAGTGCGCACCCGACACATGGCAGTCCTGCGCACCTTATTCAGAGCCTAGAGCATCAAAGATCATTGTAGAAAATGAACCCACTTCGATCATTAAATGCGTGGCGGGAGCCGACAAGACATCCTCGAAATTCCAAACGACGCTTGACGCGGCCAACGGCCAGAAATCGAACCGTCGCCACGCAGGGGTGCAACGTCCTATTTTACCTTGGCCCCACCTGTCGCAGACTCTAGAAGGGGTGCGTGAGGTGGTAAAAAATGGCTTCGGGGGGAGCGCTACGCCCTTTTACTGCCTATATAAGCCTCCTTGCGCCCCTAGGGCGTATTACACCTTCTAGCATTTTTAGCTCACGTCTCCTCTCAAGTTTGAGCCCCTAGCTCTCGTCTTCGGAGCCCTCAGTATCCTTCTCCGGAGCCCCTAGCTCCCATAGCCTCCGCAATCCCCTCCGTCTAGCCTTCAACCCACCTTAGCAGGATGCTGAAGAAGGCTTCGGTGGCGAAGGGCCTTCCTTTGGGAGGAGGCTCTGGCTCCGTGCAGGTCCAGGCAGCGACAGCGGCGGCAGCAACGGTGAAGACG
>KE373021.1:58272-72599 GCA_000418225.1 Zizania latifolia | reverse complement strand
CCTGAATGGCTCCGCATCGAGCTGTGTGCCGTTGTCGACGGTAAGCTGCTTGGGTACTCCAAATCTGCAAATAATATTCTGCTAGAAAAACTTCTGGATATGCTTCGAAGTAATAGTAGTAAGGGGCTCGGCTTCGACCCACTTTGAGCAGTACTCGACAGCTACCACTGCGAACTTCAAGTTCCCTTTAGCATACGGGAATAGCCTGATGAGGTCCATTCCCCACCGCGCTAACGGCCATACTGGCGTGATAACCTGCAGGGGGGTCGGTGGTCGATGGCTTCGCCTAGCCATCCATTGGTAGCCTTGACATGTGCGGACGAGGGCTTCGGCATCGGCCATAATAGTGGGCCAATACAATCCTTGATGAAGGGTCTTACCGGCCAACGCCCGGGGGGCGAGATGACTCCCGCAGAGACCTTCATGTATATCACGGAGCAGCTCTTGACCTTCGGCCGCAGAAATGCAACGTAGAAGCGGAGTACATACCCCGGACTTGTATAACAAGCCCCCTATAATATGATAATTGTGAATTCGATGCTTTAGCTTGGTGGAGTCGGATCCGTTGCGATCAGCGGCTTCGTCAAGTAATATGGCCATTATGGGGCTCCGCTAGTCATTGTTCATGCAGAGTACCTTGACTCCCTCCAGTCGGGACGCTGACGGGGCTTGAATTTCTTCATAAAACGCTCCCTTGGGGAGCTCTTGACCTCCGGCGGTCGCTTTAGTGACGGCATCAACATGATGGTTCTCGCCTCTCAGAATGCTCCTGACGGAAATCCCCTTGAAGGCCAACTCCGCCTTGCGAACCTCCGCTAAGTACTGAGCGAGGTCCGGGTGTCGAGCCTGAAAGCTTTTATCTACGTGGCCAACCACAATCTGAGAATCAGTTTTTACAAGCACCCTCGCGGTGCCCAACGCTCTGGCTTTTCGGAGGCCTAACAAAATACCCTCGTACTCTACAACGTTATTTGTAGCTTTAGACTTTAACCTAGCAGAGTATGAAGCCTTTTGGCCAGAAGGTGAGATAATTACAACTCCTGCACCGGCTTCGGAGGCCTGATACGCTTCGTCCGAATAAATGGTCCAAATACCTTCGCTGGGGATTTCTAGGGACCAGACCACGGAAGGGGTCCATTCCACTACGAAGTCCGCAATTATTTGTGACTTAATCGCAGTGCGTGCCGTGAAGTTTAGTCCGAACGGAGCCAGCTCAACGGCCCACTTGCCAATTCTACCTGTAGAATCTTTGTTACGGAGCATGTCCCCGAGTGGTTATGACGTCGGCACAATAATATTGTGCGCAAGAAAATAATGCCTTAATTTCCTTGAAGCCATGATCAAAGAGTACGCCATTTTTTTGAGCTCGATATATCTTGTCTTGGCTCCGGACAGGGCCTCGGAGACGAAATAAACCGGTCTCTGAGCCAATCTGCCCTCAAAGTCCGCCTCACGAACAAGGACCGCGCTTACCGCGGATGCCGCAGCCGTGAGGTATAACAACAATGTCTCTTCAGACAACGGAGTAGTAAGCGTCGCCAAATTGGCGAGGTACTCCTTGATTTCGTCAAAGCTCCGTTGGCACTCTGGTGTCCACGCAAAGTCCTCCGATCCTTTCAGTGCCTTGAATATCGGCAGATTTCGCTCGGCGGAGCACGCTAGGAAGCGGCTGAGGGCTGCGAGGTGGCCTGCGAGCTTCTGGACCCGTTTCAATTTTTCAGGGGGAGCCATGCGCTGGAGCGCGCTAATTTGCATGGGACTGGCTTCGATACCACGACTCGAAACCAAGTACCCGAGCAATTTTCTAGCGCGAGCCCCGAAGATACATTTCTTGCGGTTCAGGTGAACTCCTACTGAGCGGAGGCTTTCGAAAGTCTCCGCTAGGTCTATGCTATGATCGCGCTTCTTAACGCTTTTAATTACAATATCATCCATATAGGCCTCGACATTTTGGCCCAGCTGATGCCCGAGGGCCTTAGAGATCAACCTAGAAAAGGTGGCTCCGGCATTTCTTAAGCCGAAGAATATTCGCACATAACAATAGACTCCCAATGGAATAACGAAGCTTGTCTTATCTTCATCTTCACGCTTTAATCAGATCTGATGATATCCGGAGTATGCATCAAGAAATCTTAACAGCTCGGACCCCGCAGTGGCGTTGACGAGTTGATCAATACGAGGCATAGGGTAGGGGTCACGGGGGCATGCTTTATTCAATGAGGTGAAATCAATACACATGCGCTACTTCTCCGTGTTTTTTTTCTTTACGAAGACGGGGTTCGACAGCCACTCCGCGTGACTAAATTCTCGTATAACTCCTGCCCAGAGCAGCTTTTCTACTTCAGCCTTAGCCAACTCCGCACGCTCGATGGACAGCTTCCGTAGCCCCTGGTGCACCGGCCTCGTCTTAGGGTTGACCAGTAGCGAGTGCTCAATGACACTTCGATCAACCCCAAGGATGTCTTCGTCTGACCACGCGAAGACATCAAGATTGCTTCGGATCGCCCCTTCGAGCGAAGCCATGTCCTCTGGATCTAGTCCTCCTCCGAACTGAATCGGGTACTCGAGCCCCCCTTGGATGAGAATCTTTGTGATAACTTCTCTGTTAGGCCAAGGTTTGAATGCAGGGCCCTTGACATGGCCCTAGGCTTCATCTTGAGGCTGCACATTATGCACTTGGCGAGGTTCAAAGGGGGCAGTATGGCCATACTCCACCCTCCGGACCACACTCTAATCGCCCATTACCGTAAGGACTCCGCCTTATGTTGACAACTTTAAGCATAAGTAGTTGTGATGTGTAATAGCTCCGAACTGATTCAGAGTCCCCCTTCCAAAGATAGCATTGTAGGCGTACGGAGCATTAACAACATCGAAGACAACCTCATCCGAGCACGAGAGGCTTCCTTCTCCGAAGGTGACTTGAAGGCCAATTTGCCCCGCCGCCTCGAGAAGGGGTCCTGTGAAGCCTTGCAGGGGCCTCGCAGCTAGGAGGAGATGCCTGCGGAGAATACATAGTTGATCGAAGGCGTGCGTGAAGATAATGTCCGCCGAGCTTCCTCCGTCAATAAGCACACGGCGCACCTCCGTGCCCGCAATATCAGCGGAGATGACAAGGGGGTCCACATGTGGAAACTTGATACCAGCAGCATCTTCGGCAGAGAAGGAAATGGGCACATGGTTCCACTCTGGCATCAAGGAGGCGGGCATCGAAGTTCCAACGTGCCCTACCTCACGGACATAATCTCGACGTTGTCGCTTGGACAGGCTCCCTAGGGCCCCGCCGCCTGAGATAGGCAGGACCACTCTCTTCTGGGGCTCGGGAGCGTTTTCGACCTTCGGTGGCGGCATCAAGTTTGCCACCGGGGCTCGAGGCCTTGATTCATCCGCTTCCGCACGCCCCACAGCTTGAACATGCTCCAGCCGCGTGGCTTCGGGCGCCCGATCTGTAGTTCCTCGGCCACTGGTCCGCTCAAGATACTCCTCTCGCAAGGCCATTATTGCTTTGCAGGTGTCGGTGTTGTGGTTGCGGTTCTCGCCATGGATGTTGCAGAAGAAAGATTTGCCGAAAATGAAGGGCCCTGCTGCAAGCTTCGCACTGGCCTCTCGCCCTCGTCCTTGAGCATGCTAGAACTTTGGAGTCCTTGGCTCGGAGATGTTCAGCACTTCGTTGCGGAAGTGCTTGCGGCTTCGTCGAGACAGTGAAGGGAGCTGTTCGGCAAATGTCGATTTCATAGACCTCGAGGCGTGGACCTCCGGGAATTGGATTTGGATGGTGGCAGCGGCTCTTCGGAGCTGTCCTTCCTCAGAGCGAGCGTACTCCTCAAAGTACATCATGAGCTGGGCCACCGAGGATATTGGCTTCCTATGAAGCTTGTCCAAAAGGCCCGCATTAGTCACCCCTTCATGGGCAGTGTCCACAACGGAGGAGGTAGAGAGGTCCTTTATCTGGGACTTCGTGAAAGCAAAGCGCTGTGAATACTGCCTTAATGTCTCCCCCGACCGCTGCTTTACTTAGAATAGGCTTCCGGTTGACATAGGGGTGACGAAGGTCCCTTGAAAGTTATTGGTGAACTTCTTGCGCAAGTGTTCCCAGGACCTCACGGAGCCAGGTTTCAGGGACCAAAACCAACGGAGGCTATCCCTTCGAGGGCCAAAGGGAAACACTTCACCATGGTGTCCCTTTCACCTCCGCTGGCCTCGATGGCGAGGGTGTACAAACGGGCGAACTCATAAGGATCAGAGTTCCAGGAGTACTTGGGGAGCTTCACGGCTCGGAACTTCGAATGGAAGCAGACCATCTGCAGATCTGGGTGCAAAGGCGATCCTTCGTCGAAGGAGGCGTTCTGCCTTCGTTCTTGGGGCTCCTGATCACCATGGTCGCTAACGGCGACGGGGGCAGGTAGCACCGAAGGATCTTCGGCAGTGCGGACCTGGCTGGCCGCGTTCTGCCTCTACCTCCTGACTTCTGCTCGGAGCAAGGTCAGCTCAGAGGCCTGCTCACTCTCCAGGGCTCCCCCTCGCCCGGAGTCTGGCTCCGGATCTGGCAATCGAACATAACCTGTTCGCAGTGCAATTGAGGGCGGGGGCCCAGCTTCTCGGGGGTTCGCAACTCGCGGCGGTCTGGACGCAAGCGGCCCCGTAGCGGGGTCCTCGGGTTCCAGGCCAGGGGCAGACCCTTCACCCCCGGGAACAGCACCTTCTGCTTGGGGGGTTCGTTTGCTCCGCAGCGTCCGAAGACAGAACCTCCAAATGTGCGGAGGCCAGCGCTACCCGAGGTGATCTCCGGGTAGGGGCTACGCTCTTGCTCTTCTTCGGAGGCATGGTCCGGAGGCTGGTGGTAGAGAATCTAGTTTTTGGACTAAGGTCCCCACGGACGACGCCAACTGTTGGCGTAATAACGAACTACGCAACAGGTTTAAATGTTTAAGAACTTCGGATAGTTCGAAGTGTATATTTGAGTTTAAGCAGTGCTCTAGGCCTCCGAATGGATAATAACCTTCGAGCAGAAGTATCTCTGATTTATACTTCGCATCTTGCGATCCCGCGATCCCCCTCCACCCTGCAAGGGGAGGGGTATTTATAGGCGCAATTGCATGGGGCAATACGAAGTTACCCCCTATTTACAACCGACCATTACAGTGTGAACATTATTCTTACATAGTGGTAGTTTAGTAACCCTCCGTGTGAACGAACCCGGCTTTAGGTCTTGCCGGAGGGGACAAAAATACCATGGTTTTGGAGCTTTGCGACAGGCGGTTTCAGAGGCTTCGTTCTTAGCAAGCCGAAGGGGGTTCCGTTTAGAGTTGCACGGTGTCTTAACTTATACCTCCGGAAGAGGCTTCGCAGTCACTGTTATTGGAGCCTTGTTAGAGTAAAGTAATTTACCCCAACATTAATATTTAAAAAAATTTAAGATTTGCTTACATGTATTATTGTGAGATAGTGACACATGAGATATATAGTACTAGCTAGATCACAGTCTTCATTAAAAAAAGGAGGGAATATTTGACACATGAGATAGGGACGAAGAGAATGCATGCTTGCAGAGCTATCAAATTGAACGCTAATTTGTTTTGTAGTTTCCTATCCGTCGGTATCAGTTTAACGCATGCGTAACTAAGTAAGTACGTACTCATGTGAAGGAGTATAATTTCTGACACTGCAGCAATATATCTGACAGTGTAAGAAGAATTAACCTGCGGTAGAATGTTTTGGAGCTGAAGATAAAAACAAGCAAAGGAACTTCGAGGTAGATCCAATCGAATTATTGAAGCAAGCAAGCATGCAATTATTCCAGTACGTACGTGTTACAGCAAGCATGCAATTAGTACAGCAGGAAGCAATTAACATTCCATGTCCTTGCATATATGGATGTTATTCGCATTGAACCCGTGGCTGCCCAATACCACTATTACATATAAGGGACAACGAAATTATTTAAATTAATTTTTTAATTCTTCTATATAAGTCTGAAATGAAATATATAAGAATTAAACTTATTTTTTCTAAGTAGAATAAATGTCTGAGTCATCATTTTAGCATTCTCACGTATTTATCAAATATAGATCGTTCTAGAACTTTTAGCCAGTTTTTAATATTTTTCTTCAATGTTTGTAATTGTTAAATAAATGATACTCTCTCACAATATCTATTTTGAGAGAATATCATTTATTTAACAATTATAAACATTGAAGAAAAAGAAAGATTAAAAAGTGGCTAAAAGTTCTAAAATGATTTTATATTTGATAAATTGGTGATAATGCTAAAACGATGACTCTGACATTTATTTGCTTAGAAAAAATAAGTAGTTTATTTGTAATAGTTGTATTATTTATTTTATAGATAAATAATAGGTGGGGCCATGTATGATAGGTAACGAGAGTCGTTCCATAAAAATAGGAAGGATAAAAGAAGTTTTTAGGATCTCTAAAATTAGAAACAAAATAGAAAAGTTATTAGTGAGATATTTTAGATCCAAACTCTCTGAAATTAGAGATAGTAAGTTATATTGGGTATTCCTATCTTAACTTAACCATCTTTTCCAATTCATGCGTACCTCTCGTTAATTAAGACCAGTATAGTATTTTTCATAATTGATATTAAAAAACCTAAAATCTCTGCTCCATGTAATTAGTCGGTGCAGGCAGAATTGAAAGATTTTTTTCGTTCGGAGAGATTTGATAATTTATCACTTTTAAGAAGCTACTTTGTATTTTTGCCGTCGTGACCTACATTCATTAACATAAATCATCATATGTGTCATTGGTATAAGTGTCTTCATAACCAAGAGCTCATCTAATAGCAAATAATCAATTTTTTCAGCCAAAGCTATGTGACAAATGTATCTAGTACTGCCTGCAGCTAGTTGCATCTTGTCTGCGCAAGCAGCAAATGGACCAGCTGCACTTAATCCCAAGCTACTAGTCTAGATTAATCACGGACGTAGAGTACTAGTTCAATTAACTGGTCGATCTGCGCGCCACAAGAGGAGCTAGCAGAGAGCCCAAAAATGGGCGCCAAAACGCATGATCGATTGGCCGTATATATACACACACACGGTTTACTCTCTCTCTCTATCTATCATATAAATGAAGTATCCTATGCTTTTTAAAAAGATAAAAGTAAGCACCACAGAAGAAAATACGACAACGCCCGTCATCTAACGAGAGTTACGTTGGAAACGAAAATAAAATGAGGCGTGATTGATGGGTTACGTTACGTCTAGTCTTCAACTTTGTTAAAAAATACCTCATTGGTACTACCTCCTTAGTTGGTTTATAAATCAATAAATTTTACTCTTTCAATATCACTTACCTACCTCTCAAGTATCACATCCAAATACTATTTTTCTTATTAATAAAATATATTTTGATCTTTCACTATTATCACTAATTTATCAATTTTATCTTACAAGTAAATTATAAGTAATAAAAGAAAGTAAAATAAAACTGTAAATCACTTAATCCGGACTCGGAGTGTGTGCATGTATTACCTCTCTGTCGATGCGTACCCAAACCGTACATACTGCAATACTGCATTCGTGTCCCCTCTGATCACATCACATCGATAAAATTTACGACACGACGACGTACTGCTCGTGCAGTACAGTGTACAGCAGTAGCATGACCATGAGACATGGTTTTTGTGCAATATATTGAATTGAATCGGATGTTTCGATCGTGTACGACATCTACGGCTACCTGCTGCCATGCAGCTGATGCTGAGCTGCCGATCAATTCCATTTCCGTATAAATTAATTGATTGATAGATTGATTGAGAGAGAGAGAGAGAATTATGTTGCATTTTGAAACATGAGTACTTGACGACGATCGCTCGAACGGTATATTTGGTTGCCTGTTTTTTGCCTGTAGGCAAGATCCGATAAGAGAGTACTGAGTCTGGCTCATTAGATGCTATTTCGCCGCAAGCAATTAATTACCCAAAGCATTTTTATGTTTAAAATTTTGTCTAAAATATAATTTTTATAAATAAAGCATTATATTATTCTTTGATTTTGTTACTCATTACTCCACCCAATCACTTTTGGACCTACATTCACTCATCCTGATAAGGGTATTATGTTATTTTTGCATATCTCTTTAATACACGTATTTAAGCCTAAAATTGCTATATCTTAGAACAAATAGGGTAGCTAATAACATTGTTAGTGTATGATTAGCATATATTAAATGATAATAATATATTTTAAAAAATATTAAAGACTATAAGATGAATTAGGAGTGTCGGGATATGACCCCCGATACCCCGCGATGGGCTTATCAGCCCGGACCGAGAGCAGGCTAAGTCCAGTATTAGAATCTGGTATGGTACATGAAGAAGTGTTCGATTCTGATAAGGAATATCAGGACCTTATCTAGAAACCAAACATCATAATCATGTATAAGGAGATATATTTGTACCAGAATTTTTGTAATTAGGAAATAGGACCCGGGTTAGATATGCAATCTCAGATATTTGGGAACCGACTCGGGATAGAGTATATGTATATGTAGGGGTGGCAACGGGTCGGGTCAAGTCTGAGTTGGTTAATACCAAACCCAAACCCGAACCCGTTTAGACCCGAACCCGACTGCCCCGTGGATTGAAATCTTGACCCATACCCGCACTCGCCAGGTTTGCGAGGGACCCAGTGGGTCCCCGCAAACCCGAGAGTCGGCCTGAGCAGATGGGGCGGTGGGAGGCGACCTAGGGCGGGCGGCGGCAGCGAGAGGCTAGGGCAGCGGGAGGAGGCTTGCTGGACCAGCCGAGGGCGATGGGAGGAGGCCGGCTGGCCTAGTCCGGGGTGGCTGGCGGCGGCGGAAGGCCTGGGGTAGCGGTAGTAGGCCGGTTGGCCAGAGGTGGCGGGAGGAGGAAGGAGGCGGCGCTGTGGGTGCTAGACGCAAAGCACAGGAGGGATCTGCAGTTCTGCATAGAGGCGGTGCTGGGATTTGGTGGAGCGTGAGCGCTGGGACTTGTGGAGCGTGAGCACATAGGAGCAGCTAGGTTTTTAAGCTGTAAATGAGCTATTTTTGTTAATAGGCCATGGTGGGCCGGGGACCCACGAAACCCGCGGGTTAAATAGTAGACCCGCACCCACCCTCGGTTTTATTCGGGGCCCGAACCGATGGACCTGTGGGTCAAAATTTTGACCCGACCCTGGCCCCGTAGGGGCGGGTCCCCGGCCCCATCGGGTGGATTGCCACCCCTATGTATATATATATCTATATGTATACCTGTATCTATATCTATATTTGTATATGTATCTATCTATATATATGTATCTGTATCTATATATATATATATATGTATCTATATCTATATATACATCTACATCTACATCTACATTTATATCTATATCTATATCCATATCTATATCTATATTTATATATGTATATGTTTTTATATCTATATCTATATATGTATCTGTATCTGTATCTGTATCTGTATCTATATCTATATCTTTATATATATCTACATCTACATGTAGATCCATATCTATATCTACATCTACATCTATAATATATATATATATATCTATGTCTACATATATTTGTATATCTATAATATATGTATCTATCTATCTATCTATATATTAATTGTTGGTTAGTTCCACACGTGAGTATAAGAGATTAACCAATGGATGTCTCAGAGGCTATTTCACCGAAATTTACGAACACTCCTCGAAGTTAATTCGCTGCCACAGTGTCAGAATTCGGACGAGTTTTGATAAAAAACAAATTTGAATTTTATTTAATTTCCTTTAACTCGGCAGGTTTACTGATTAATTAATTTCATCAAACCCTGTAATATTCGTCAGTTCTGTAAACCATGGTATAAGGGTGATAAATAAGTCAGACTAAACAGAGATAGTTGGAGGAAGCGAGGAATGAATAAAGAGAAATAAAATAATATTTAGATTAATAGATAGAGTTAGCGTGTACAACTCATGACACGTCACTCCGGCACAGTGGCGAGTACTGTTCGTATCTAATGGCTCTGATGATTACTGTAATCAATTGATCTAACGGTTGCAGATGGTGACCCAAAATAGATACAGGTATACGTACATCGTTTTCCAAAAGAAAAAGAGTTATATGTATTTGAGGCAGCAATGCTCTATTTTTGCCGTATAACAGATAAGTTCTTAAAAGTTAAAATTGGTCGATAAACAGAACTATAAACTGTAGTCTCATTTATTTATTCCCATCTTAGAGTTAACTAAAACGTCTATTGGTCCGATTTAGTAGCCAGACTGATTATATCTAACCGCCGACCATTGGTTAGCTTAAAAACCGTGGTTATTGACCGAGTTGATAACTTTGTTAACCCTTGCTGGCATACAGCACTAAATTAGGATACACTAGATGATTCCTTTTAGGGAATTACATATCCAACTTAACTTTGTTAAACCAATCAAAGTCGCTCCTCTCTTATCTAGATATGTGCCAAACATCGAGCTGAATTGCTATCTCGAATAAATAATGCCACCCAACGAAACTTGATTTGCTCTTAGACAGTAATTTTTACAATTTAGATCCTTTTAAAAACTTATTTCATAAATAGATCTATGAAAAAACTTATTTCAAGATTAGATCTAAAGCTCAGCGCAGGGTTACTCACGCTGACCTCGTAGCCCCACTCACTTTCGGCTGCTGATGTGATGGGACCTTAGCGTAGCTCTGCCTCATATACAATACATTACATCGACAAAGTCTCCAAAGTCACTAGTGTCCTTGTGGTCCGGTGGCAAAGCTTCGCTCAGCTTAACTTGAGGTTGCGAGTTTGATCCTTAGGCGCAGTGATACTGTTTATTTTTTGTTGGCCCCAGTGATACTGTTTTATTTCTTGGAGCTGAATGGAGATAACCCATCCAGCAGGTGTACAATATCATCGACTGAATTCGGTGATAATTAACGTGACCGTCCGTTCTTAAATAGTTGACATTTTTAGATACTAACACAATCTCTAATCCACATTTTAAGTTATTCTCATTTCTCTCTAGTTGCAAATTTATTAAAATCATTAAAAACATAATTATATAAAATATATTTCATGGTAAACCAATTAATATCACTTTCATATATGAAATCCTATTATTTTTTAATCGCTCGAGATTTCAAGATTTGGCCCCACGTATATTGCCAAATAATTCAATTTTGAGAAGACAATTGTTACAAGATTGAAGACCAGCGTCATAATTCTCTCCTAATAATAAACCAGGAGTAAATAAAACGAGTAATGGCACTTGCCACAAGCGTCAGAGCCAACGGAACCACGTGGCAGTTGGTGGCCCCACCTGCCAGCGTGGAAGAGGCGCGGGCTGCTGACGTGTCGCCGCCCCCCCGCCGCGCCGAGTCAGGCGGCCGAAAAAAAAAGTGGAAAGAAAAAAAGCGGTGGGGACGAAAAGCGGCGGGCTTCCCGCCGTCGCGCGTCTTGAAATTGTTGGCCGCCCGAGCCGGCAAACCCCAGCCGCGGAGCGGACTTCGGAGAGAGCGAGGCGGTGACGAGGAGGAGGCGCGGGAGGAGAGGCGAATCGTGGAGTAGGAGATGGACACGCCTGACCGCGCGGCGTCGGCGGCGGCGTCGGCGTCGACGAGGGCGGAGGTGAGCGCGCCGCCTCAGATCTTGGTCGCTCTGGCGAAGTTGTTTAGTCCGGTGGCGGTGGTTTGTTTCGGGGGGATGGGAGGGTTTGGGGCTGGGGCGGCGTCCGCCGGCCGCCGGCGGTTTTGGACGCTGGGACGCGGTGGTTTTCGTTCCGGGGTTTGGGGGTCTTTACCGGCGCGGGGACTCGTCGGTTTTTCTTCGCGCCTGCCTCTCTTTTTTTTTCCGGCGGCGAGGAGAAACCCTCGGCCTGTCGGCCTTCTGCTCTACAAAATTGCTGCTTGATTTCTCGTCGGGATTCTGTTCGTCTCGTGCTCTTGTACTTCCTCATTTTCTTCTCTTTCGTGCCGCGCGGTCGTCAGATTTGCAGCTTTCCACTGCTCACCTTGTAAATTTCGCTCCTTTTTCTCTTCCCCCGCTTGGCCGGAGCGTTGTGCTTGCCTGGGTTCAATCCTGGGCACTAATTATTTCCAGGGTAGGTTTTGTTGCTTTGATTCTTGGGGAATCTAGCGGTTTGACCAGTTAGGATCTCAGACACGCGTGGTTTGCTCTAGATCTAGTCGCCAATCTTGGAAGCCAGTGTAGTTCTTGAGATGTGCCACTCACTTGTGGAGTGAGCTCTGTGCTGTGGGATTTCGTAAGGGGTTTAGGCGGACTCAACAGTCAACACCTACCATTTTATCAGATCCATGCCTTGTCTTGCTCTTCAGCAGTGCCAGATCCATTTTGGTCCAAGGTTTGACTTGGGACTTGCGTTAAATTATCTCATTTCAGATCATATCTCTGCACGCACTGTGTAGCCTCATGTTATACCAAGGGAAATTGATCATTTGCCACTCGAAATGTCTTGGTTTTGATCATTGACATCCAAAATTCTATAACTTCGATTATTTGCCATTTCGTCAATTTTAATATATCTTTTAATGATTTTGTCCACTTGAAAAGATAACCCTGCTGCTACCTCCTTTCCCCGCCCGGCGTCGACGAGAAATGACAGGAAGAGAGATAAGGAAAGACTATGATTGTCTTTACAGTGGACAAAACCATTAAAAGAAGTTAAAATATGCGAAATGATAAATAATCAAGGTTGACAGTGTTTTGAATGACATTTAATCGAAGTCAAAGTTTTAGGTGATCAATTTTTTTGATTCACTTGGCTATTCATTCTAAAATACGGATTTAACTATAACGTGCGAATAAAATGCATGTGAATTGTTAATTAACTAGTGATAAATCTGCTGTATGGCTGTACTATTTTGTTTACTGAATGAATGTTTTCAATATTACATTCAGGGAATCTCCACTCTTTCTGCACAACCTGCAAAACCAGGACATTATAAAACTGGCACATATCCGGTGTCATTTTGAGCATTGTTCAAAGTCTGATTTTTTCCCTCTCTTTCTGAATGTAGGACTCACCGCTTTTCAGTTTCATCGATAGCTTGTCTCCGATTGAGCCTGTCAAGTCTGCTTATTCAACAAGTAGCATCCAGGCATACCAGTCTCTGAACATCACATCCATTTCTTCCATCTTCACTTCCCCTCATGACAATGCGCACAAGGAATCAAAGCGATCAAAGTAAGTTTGAGCCATATTTGCTTTCAATTTGAGTTATATATTCGCGCACACATTGTGACTAACCTAGGATGGTGGTTCTGATGCTGTGAGTCCTTATTCTTATCAGGAGATCTTTTGCTGAATTTTCTGAAAGCGAAGTTTGTGCTGGTGACAGCGATAAAAACAAGCCATCTAAATCTTCAAATGCTGTTAAGTTTGCCTGCACTAGCACCCTCACTGGAGAGACCCACAAAATTGCATCTTCAGTAGGTCCTCTAGAAGGGCCTAGTGATTTGTCTCAACCTGGTCAATTTGATGCTGGCAGTCCAGATCACAACAAGACGCTTTGCCATGGTGTCAGATCAGATCTTAAGCAGGAAAAATGTCAAAATTTACAAGCATTACAGACAGCTAAAAATACTTCAGAGAAAAGGAAATGCTTATTTTCTACTGAAGTCAAACTGGATGGATGCCAGCCAGAAAAACACAATGATGAAATCCTGGGATGTGAGTGGGATGGGTTAATTTGTGCACCTTCGACTGAACTTATAGCCTATGACGAGGATCACAAAGGAGTGCAGCTTGCAGTAAGTAATGCAGAATCATGTGGATTTCTGCTATCAAAGCTTACAGGAGAAAGTGACATGTCAGACAGAACACATCCTAGTTCATCTACTCAGACGTACTACCGTGAATTGATAATGGAAGAAGATCAGACAGAAAATGCTGAGCTCATTCAGGATGGTGAAAAAAACATCTCAAGTGAAGAAATCCAGGACAACCTTTATGAAGCAAATGGATGTATTCCAATAGGTTACAAGGTACAATTTCACCCACATTCCCATAGAACTGGCTTCCTCCGTGAGTTTCTGCAGTTTTATCTGTTATGGCTAGGTATTGTTCCCTAATACACTAATTCTTTTTCTTCCTGTTAACATGGTTAGGTTGAGACCCAACAGCAACGTGGCATGCGAAGACGCTGTCTTGTTTTTGAGTCAGCTGGGTATTCAAATAGGATCATGCAAAAAGAATCAGCTATGGATCTGTCAGTCTCAACCTTCAAAGGCAAAAGTCCTGTACAAAATCTCTCAAATCCAGGGAAAACTCCATCTCCACGTGTATTGCGTGGTATAGGTCTGCATTTAAATGCTCTTGCTTTAACACCAAA
>KE373021.1:39414-58198 GCA_000418225.1 Zizania latifolia | reverse complement strand
CATGGGAATTTGTTGTCTGCTGGAGAGAATTTTGTCAACCCAGGTGGTGAATTGCTAGAACTTCAGATGGATGACGATTGTTCAGCTGGAGTTTTTCTTGGAAATGATCATAATTCAAGTCAAAGCAACAGCCCTCAAAAGAAGAGGTTTGTTTGTTGGTCTGGTTTGTTATGACTTATGAAGGGTGAGAGCTATTACTATTTTTTCATAATATTCTGTTGACTGATATATCTTTTATTGATGTGCAGGCGTAGAACAGATAATGGGGATGATGGTGAGGCATGCAAGCGCTGCAGCTGCAAGAAGTCAAAGTGCTTGAAACTGTGAGTTCTGATTGCATACTGCTAAGATTTTGTGATCCTAATTACATGAAGAGGCTCCTTTTGAAATGCTTGGGCATAGAATTCTAAGTAACTAATTTTGCTCCACATTTTTATGTGCATATGCTGATTTGAATATATTTCATATTCTCCTAATAATTCATTAGCATTGTTGTCCATGTACAGTTACTGCGAGTGTTTTGCTGCCGGTGTGTACTGTTGTGAACCTTGCTCTTGTCAAGGGTGTCTTAACAAGCCCATACATGAGGAAATTGTTCTTTCCACTCGCAAGCAGATAGAATTCAGGAACCCACTAGCGTTTGCTCCAAAAGTGATCCGCATGTCTGATGTTGGTCAGGATACTGGGGTAGGTGATTTTTGTTGGATAGTCTGTACTACTACTAGCACTTGTTTCCAATTATTTGATGCTGAAATACTTGAACAAATTGCAGGAAGATCCTAATAACACTCCTGCTTCAGCTCGCCACAAGAGAGGATGCAATTGCAAGAAGTCAAGCTGTCTTAAGAAGTACTGTGAATGCTACCAGGTACTGAACACTATCTGAAAAGTTGTGCTCAAGGTGATTACCAGAATCACTGCCTGTAATTTGTTACTTATGCTTCAAACGCTTGATTGAATAAAAGGGAGGCGTTGGATGCTCCAGCAACTGCAGATGTGAGAGTTGCAAAAACACTTTCGGCAAAAGAGATGGTGAGTATCTAACTTTTCAATTCTTTACAGCCATGTCATGCATGTCCATTTTTAAACTTGCCCACCATTTTGCCAAAAACAAAATTAATATGTTGCTTTTTGCCAGGCACATATAGTCCTTCTGTGCTATGAAACTCCATAGAAACAGTAGTCTACCTTGCTCATTATTGTTAATTGCATGAATTAATGTTTTAAATTGGAGCATGCCATTCTGGATATCTTGCTAGTCTTGATTCAATAAAACGGTGAGCATAACCCCCAGAAAAGGAAGCCTCAAAAGGTTAAATGTGCTACTACAGTTGTGCTATATCTGCATTTTTTAGGGTTTAGGTTTTTTGCGAAATGGCATGTAGCCTAGTGGTTTAGATGTGCCCAAGTAGCACCTTTAGGTCCTGGGTTCGAGGCTTTTTTAAAAAAGACCACTCATTGGCCCCTCGAAAACACTGTGGGGGCAATCATTCCCCCACTGGTTAAAAGAATATCTGCATTTTTTTAGAAAAAGAAAAAACTTCATCTAACATGAGGGAGCTTCCTTTTGCATTTACAATCTTCTGCCATACAAATTTCAAAATGAGCAACTTCTTTAACCTCTGCATTTACGATGTGTTTCTTTGTTTTCATGTCTCTATGGAGTACCTAATGTTATCAACAAGTGCCCATGTTTTCAGTTATCGCATCTGAATTTGATTTCCTCTTGGCAGCTGCCGTATCAACTGAAACTGAAGAAATGAAACAAGGCGAAGATGAAGAAAATGTTGGAAAAGAAAAGGAAAATGATCTACAAAAGGCAAATGTACAGAGTGAAGACCATCCATTCCTTGAACTTGTCCCAATAACTCCACCTTTCGATGTTTCCAGGTTTGCTGATGATATATTTCTCATCTTAAACTGTGCTCAGTATTTGTCTGTTTATGCTCTGTATGCATGTGTTTTAATATGTATAATCCTATTCAGTTTATTGCTCAAACCCCCAAACTTCTCAAGTGCAAAGCCACCAAGACCTACTAAACCGCGCACTGGAAATTCTTCCCGTTCATCTTCGAAAGCTCCTGAAGCTGTTCGCTCACGGAAGTTTTCCAAGGTCACTGATAGTGGTTTGGATGCGGAAATGCCAGGTATTTTAAGAGAAGATGCCTCTCCTGGTAACTGTGCCAAGACATCTTCACCTAATGGGAAAAGAGTCTCCCCACCTCATAATGCACTTAGTGTTTCCCCAAGCCGAAAAGGTGGTCGGAAGCTGATACTGAAATCCATTCCCTCATTTCCCTCACTTCTTGGAGACACAAGCAGCGGTTCTTCAATGAACAATTCCGAGAGTGCATTCAGCACCGCGTCACCTCTTGCTTTAGGTAAGGCTTATTTGTATGTAAACATTTGATGGAGTTTGTTTCTGGCAGCATCTTTATTCACATGCTTGTCCATGGAATCAGGTCCATCCTAAAGCTTGGTTGCTGATTATGAGAACCGGAGTACAACTTGTAATCTGCCTCACAAACATGCCTTGAGGTACTGAAAGAGGTTAGTTGTTAAGTAAGATATCATGGTCTTGTAGTCTGTATTTGTAACATATGTAGTGCCAATAATCTTTATGTAAGATAGTATGTTATGATATTGTTGTTGTTATTGAATTCTACCAATATTGTATAAATCACCTCTGTGGAGGTTCAATTCCAGCCCATGTTCTTCAGTAACTCAGTTTAGCCACCCTGTTCCCTGTACAAAAACTGGCACTTAGCCAGACATCTCATTTGAATAGTGTTTGAGGCTGTTCCTACATCTCTTTCCTGCCATGTCATGTGCCCTCCTAATCTCCATTCATGCAAAGGCAAGGTATGGTACTGTCAGTTATGTGTTGGGATGTCAGGCTCTGCCTCTTTGCTGACCTAGTACTGTACTACTACCACTACCAAAGTAACATTTCTGCTGCATGGTCAGGTAAAACCATGAGCAGAGTCGTTGACAAACAGAGCCTGCTACTGTCGTTCATACGAAGCTGCTCAATTATTATGCACCAGAATGGAGCTAGAGTTCATAATAATAATAAATGGCAATCACCAAACGGCAGATGGTGCTTGAAAAAGAACTGCACCACCAGCAGCCAGCCATCAGTGGCACATACATGCCTGTATAATTGTACTACCAGTAATGCATTTTTTTCCTGAAGGAATTGCATTCCTGGGGTCGCTGCTGGGCTCTTGTCACTTGGTGGGGAAGCACCCTTTGTTTCTTCTCTCCTACCTCTTGCTGCCAAATACCAATGGGACACTGCATTAGGCCTACCTGTTATGTCTGCTTTACATTATTGGATATATACTCCATCTGATTCCTCATACAGGTCGTTCTAGCTTTCACATCAGAATTAAGAGATCAACTCAAATATATACTCCATTTAATTCCTCATATCATTTTAGACTTTTACATCAGAATTAAGAAATCAACTTAAATGACTTTATTGCTCTCTTATTTATTCTGTGATAGAAAAGTCATGTTGTTTTTTCTTGAGAGGTAAGGTAACATTTATTTGACAAGAGCGAACATGTAAGAAAAGATAAAAAAATTGACTACAAGAATCTAAAACAATTTATATTTAGAAAAGAGTTGAGAAGACTAAAACGATTTATGTAAGGAACCGGAGGGAGTATCATCCAATAACTGTAACCAATTCTCTCTCTCTCCAATCTACAATTCTAAGCTTAGACAGGATGCTAACTACCAGGGCATTTGTTCTAAGGCAAGTGGGCAGGCATAGTATTAGTAATAATATACATAATGGCAAACGGCTGGCAGTCGTGGACACATTTTTCTGCAAAACCATCGCCTCCACGTTTGTCCAGTTGCTGGCCTGTTGATTCCTGCCAGTCTGTCTCGCCAAAACGTCCGCGTTTTTCAGATTCAGATGCCAACCAACTTGCTCTCCTCTCCTCTCCATCTCCGTCTCGTTTACGGTCTGCATGCCCATGCACGTTGCCGTCGAGATCACCCCCCACATCGCCGTCGCCGTCGCCGTCGCTGGCCGCCTCGTCTCGCTGCCGTGCTCCACTGGGCACACACATGCACACATGTACATGCAGCAGAGCTGCAACTTCTTGTGCTGCGACGGGGACTCTGAACTTCTGAAGAACTGGACAGAAGATGTGCACAGTAGCCATACAACGCAGCTGGCTGTGCAGGTCTCTGTGTGTGTGTGTGAACTGTAATGTGAAGCTGGTGCCAGGCAAGATGATGTGTATGTGGTGTGCATCCAGGGGCTACCTCTTTGCAGCTGGAGCACATGATCATCTGCTGATTTAATTTAATTCAATGCTATTTAATTTAATGCAAACCAATTCCACTTTGTGCCCATCCTTATTAGCTGTGCATTGCATTGATTCTCTTCTCCCCCCCTTTCACCATTTGTTACTTACCCTGAACTGGATTCCTGTTTACCCTTTCCGATTCTTTATATAAATCGTTTTATCCTTTTTCAACTCTTTTTTAAATATAAGTTGTTTTAGAACTTCTATGCACTTTTTTATCCTTTTTCTTGTTTGTCCTGGTCAAATAAGGGCAGAGTAAAATCATTTTAGTTGATCTTTTAATTCTTATACATAAATGTAAAACAACATATATAAGGAACCACAGAGAGGGAGTATTAATTTGTACCTTACCCTTTTGCATGATTGCAGATGAGAGGCTCCCATTTTAAGTGAATTTTTAATTGCTTTCAAACTTTTGTTAATTTGGTGGTAGTGGACTGGTGGTGGCTTCATCTATTATGTCAAACTCCCTTTTAAGCCAAGGAAGTTAACAAACAATGCTAATGACTCATACTTACCCACTTGATCCAACTATCATTATCAGTAATAATAAAAAAATACTACTAATTTTCTTCTCATCTACTCCTATATAACAAAAAACTGCTAGTACTAGACTACTAGTATATAATTATAGAACAAATAATGATCAGTAAGTAATATGCTGTAATGTATCATGTAGTATTCCTACAAATTCCATTAATTATTGCCAACCTCTCTGTGAAAAAAGAAAAAGAAGTAAAAAAAGCCAAAGAAAAAAATTACAGTGTATATATATACGAGTGTTGGTATGTGTGTACGAATTCACCAACGAATTTTACATGTCGCGCGGCGCGGTGATGGACGGCGAGCTCAGTAGTGCCCCGCCGGCGGCGCGATGCAGCCGTGCGCGTCGCACTGCACCGGCGCCGGGCGGTGCAGGAAGGCGAGACACTGGTCGGCCGGGCGCTGGTCGGGGCGGCCGGCGATGCAGTTCTGGCGGTCGTCGTTGCGGCGGAGGTCGAGGCACCGGTGAGGCTCGACGCAGAAGTAGTTGTACGAGTAGGTGAAGTTCATGAGATGCGGCAGCTCGCAGATGCCATCCGGGATGTGTCCGAAGAGCGAGTTGTGGGCGACGTCAAGCTGCTCCAGCGAGTGCATCCATGCTATGGACCCCGGCAGCATGCCCTGCAGCTGGTTGAAGCTGAGGTCGAGCACGGTGAGCTTGCCGAGGTGTCCAATCTCCGGCGGGATGCAGGACCGGACGCCGCTGTTGAGCACGATGAGCTCGTTAAGCGTCTTGCCCATGCGGCCGAGGCTGGAAGGGAGGCACCCCTTCAACTGCAGGTTGGCGAGGACGATCACCGACGCCGTCGAGTTGCCGAAGTTCTCCGGCAGCTCGAAGTCGAAGTGGTTGTCGTTGAGGAATAGCGCGTCGATCTTCTTGTCGAAGATCGCCGGCGGCACGGGGCCGCAGAAGTTGTTGAAGCGGATGTCGACGTACTTGACTTTGGGAAGGCAGAGGATGTGCTGCGGGAAGCCGCCGGCGAGCCGGTTGTTGCTGATGTCGAGCTCATGGAGGAGCCCGAGCTTGGGGAGCGACTCCGGCAGGGTGCCGCCGAACCGGTTCGAGTTGAGGTGGAGCAGGGCGAGGTCGGACAGGAGTCCCAGCTCCTCCGGCAGCCCGCCGGCGAGGTTGCCGTGGTTGAGGTCAACCCCGGCCACGGTGACGGCGCACGGGTCGTCCAGCGCCGTCGCGCAGAACACGCCGAAGTAGGCGCACACGTCGGGGCCGCACCACCCGGCGGTGAGGTTCTTGGGGTCGTCGGTGATGGCGTGCTTCAGCGCCTGCAGCGCCACGTACGCCTTCTGCAGCCGCGGGTTGTTCTCCGCCGTCTGCTTCGCCGTAGGGCACCCGCTGCACAGCGGCGCCGCCGCCGACACCAGCAGCAGCGCCGCCAGGACCATGGCCGCCGGCGTCATGTCTCGGCGCGCTCTGGCATGCATTGCGACCTCGCGTTTTCGCGCTTGTGTTTTTGTGATTTATTGTGTCTGAATAATTTTGACATTTGGTCATATATATAAGCGATGCTTTGGCCTTCCTGTAAACGCGTTGCGAATATTTTATTATTTTATTATTTATTCTTTATTCTTATTATATTTCGATTTGTTTTGGGGTTTTTGCAAGGTTGACTAAGCATTGAGATTTATTTTGTTTGAATTTTGGGGGTAAGGTTTTATGTTTGAAATTTTTGGGGTTATTTTGTCGACTTAATGATATATAGGGTTTTGGTGTTTTGTGATTGGTCTCGCTTTCAAGGTCTTTGATTTGGGTTTTACTACTGTTTTTGGGTGGTTAGTTAGTTACCTAGGATAATTAGTTGTGATAATTGACCATATGATTACTTGATTGGACAGGGAGAGAGCATTCACTGCAAGTGAGCATTTAATTCACATGAAAAAAATCTATTTGTAACCACCATTTATTACCCATCTACTCCATCCTTCGGATTATTAATATATGTTGTTTTGCGCGCTCATTCGTCATAAAAATAAAGCATACACGTATTTTAAGATTTAATTTTTCTCTATCAACGGCTACATTCGTTTTATACCGTAAGCCGTTTGGTTTTTATCAAAGTTAAACTTCTTTAACTTTAACCAAATTTAAGTAAAAATATATTTATATTTACAATAACAAATAAATATACTATTAAAATATATTTAATAGTTAATTTAATAAAACTAATTTGATGTTGTAATTGTTGATTTTTTTTTATAAAATTAGTCAATGTTGAGGAATTTTTACTTTGGAAAACAACTTATATGTAACGGAGGATAATGTCTAAATGTGGTTTCAGCGAGGTTAAATCCACAGATATTACCAAATGTATAATGTCTCTAGTTCAAGCATAATCAAGAAAGGAATAAATTGTAGACCTGAAGTCAGGTATTCCCCTCTTATAACCAATTGTGTGAGTAAAGCAACAACATCATATTCTTCAAAAAGAATATATTTCAATTCCTGCCTACAATTAGGCTCCCTAATGCATGCCCAACTCAAGCAAGCACATATATGCTGCATGATGAACCCAAATCCAAATGGTATCTCCTTTTGATTTTCAATCCAACTAACCAAATGATTGCAAGCTCCACTCCTTTAACAATCCACTAAGTAATGAATGGCTCTTTCAAGAATCAACACCACCTAGGCTTCCTTCCATTTAACTAAGGAATTTTTTGCTCTTCTACTACATAGTTGAATAATATTTATTCTTTCGGCATATCTTGTGTGTATAACAGTTAAGCCAACATATCCTATAATATACATCCATACAGGACAAAAGAGCAAAAGTTACAAACTTATGTATGACACCTTTTAACTAACCTAAAAGCGAACAAAGAGAGGAAAAAAAGAATATTAGAGATTATGTGCTTTCCTGCTTTTGCATCTACCACTAATAATAACCATAAGCAAATTAAAGAAAAAGAAGGAGCAATGGTTGGTTGTTTGATGATTCATTCATCCGTTCTCTTCTCGCTTTGTTTGGCATCTTTCTTTTGGCCTCAATTCTTTCCTTTGTCTGCAGACCAACAACCCGGTTCTGTGCAGGCTCAACCAACCAAGAATTTTCTGTCTTTTTGTCTCTCTCGAGCTCTCGAGATAGTGCGGTTTTGCTTCCAACTCACCATGGTCCAAATCCTAAACTTGGCTAGCATCGTTTCGAGTCAAATTCATCAGGGTTCAAATTCTATATAATCTAGCTATCGGACCAAATAATTTGAGGGATCAAATAAATAAATTTAATGCTAAAAGTCGATAAACGACTTTAGAGCGATTTTTTGATTTTTTATATAATTTTTATTTGAAAAAATCGTACTATTTAAGATAGTGTTTGGTTTAGAGGCAAGCACACATAGGATGTGGTCATCCATGTATTTAAGGGTAGAGTGATCTAATGGTTGGGTAATATGATGAGTTAATTTTTTTTGTTTGGTTAATTGTATATAACTTGAATGAGATAAACCTAAATTTAGTGGGATCCATTTATTATATATATTTCACATCATTAAAATATAATTATATAAGATTTTATTGTGTAAATTTGATTGCAACGAATACAACAATGTAATCGGATCACAAATTGAATAAATGATTTAGGAGAAAATCATTTAAAGCTTTATGAATGAAAAAATAAATATACTCTAATCAACCAAAAGATAGCATATTATCTTATCAAACATGAATAATTTTGTCTGGTCAATTTTTTTTATATATGTATCTACTATATTAAAGAAATATTACAATACATCCCGTCTCACTTTCGCTTCAACTAAACAGCTGGCTGACTCCATCCTTCGAAAAGTGTGTACCATATTCCTTTGTAGAAACGCATGAACGAACATTTGATGAAATGTTGTGTGTGGGCCCAACTATCTATACTCTTGCACAAGAAAAGATCTCACTCTCCAATCTCTAATCTCTAATCTCTATAGAGCCACGCAAGCAATTCTGCTGCTTTCATGGATGCTTCTTCTTGGGGTAGTTTGAACAGCATAAAGGTGCCGGCAATAGCTTTCGCAACCACTGTGGTCACCTGTTTCAGATTCTGTACAGACTACAGGGCCTGCTTTTGGGGAGTCTCTGCCTTTCTGAATTTCACTGTAAATTCTTCAGAGAGCTTTACCTATGTTTAGTGTGACTGGTAGTCCTCAATATTAATATTGGATACCCAATACCAGTTTACCTATAAATAATTACTTTATTAAGAAACATGTATTGAAATAAACCAGTGTACACCTATATAAAAATAGATAAAAAGTCATCCCTATCGAGTAAATAAACATACATGATATGAAAATCTATTATCTATACCCGTTTGTCCAATTATCTGAGTATTTGTCACCGTAGCCGTAACAAGTAACCCTACGTATATGTTCTCTATTTTCTATCTCCCATTCCTCACACCTTGCCGCGCCCTGTTCATGATGCCCCGTCTCGTGTTGCCACCCATCTACGCCACCTGAATCCTGTTCTATTCCTTGGTCGTGGGGAATAATTAGTCGTGTGTATGGTTGTTTTAAATTATTAAGTTATGTACGAGTATATGCAGACAATATTCCTATTTATTTTAACCATTATCATCTCTATAGTAGTGTCTTGACCGCAGGGTCTATCTCCGTGTGCCAACCGAATGCAGAATTTCAGGCTGTTTTTTTCAGAGATATTTAAGTTTTTTCTTGTTGCGACAGGGTCGTAAATGTCTTGCTGACATCGCTATATGAAGTATGAATTGATTTATAGACTATGGCCATTTGAGCTTAACGAGTAAAATAGCTTGGCCCTAATAAAAATCTGTCACTGAATTTTTCTAAGGAAAAAGATCGGTGCCTAATATAATAACATTGAACGCGTCGTGTAGTCATGCCCTGTTTGTTTTTAATTTTTTGTCCGTTTTTTTAAGTTTTATCTTTGTAACCAAAATATAAAATTTTAGAGTGATTTTATGGTAATTTTGATACCTCTTAGTATCTGACATATCGACATATATCAAAATTAACACTAAAAATTATGGTACCTCTTGGTATGTACCTCCTCCTCAGGTACTGTAAATTTTTTTAAAATTTTATTGTAAAACTATTTTTATTGCAAATATATAGGGCACCTCCTTTAAAAAACAATCACCTCAATTCCACAAACTTTAACCTATAATATAAGCAATTTTTTTAAATAAAATGGAAGTGTATAGAAGCGAAATATATGGTGCAAAAAAAAGAAAAGTAATAATTCACTTTATACACGTACGAGATATACAGTCTTATTAGCCTATTATCAGCCTGTATTACCAACAACCATTTTAAAATATTAAACAATATAATTTCTCTACGAATTTTTATATTATACATATAAAAAAAATTATTTTAAAACTGCTTATTCACTTTTAAACATTAAATTTGTTTATTTAAATCCTCAAACTATCCTATCAAAAAAGTCAAACCATCCGATGTACGTATACCCTCACCTTCAAACGGGTCCTCTGGATTTTGAATTTTTGACCTGCTGCTTGCCCTACTTGCATGTGGTCAAATTTGCACACGTCATATGTGAGCATGCTGCATGCAGCCGGAGGTAGAAGAAGAACAAGAACAAGTTGGTCTCTGAATTCTGGAAATGTGTGAGACAGTTGGTTTGATCACGAGCTCTGAAGAAACCGCGTTGATTGGAGATCACGTCAAGGCCTTCACATCGATCGCGTCGAGCTAGCAAGAGTAGAGATAGCTGTCAACCACATTCGATCGACCGAATCGATGAGTCACACGCACAGCCGCCGGTCTAGCTTGACCAAGAACTAACTGAACTTTGTTTTCTTTTTTAAAAAAATGGGTTCATTTGTCCATAATCTAATTAAACATATATAGGGGTGAGCTACTGAGCTCATGTGTTTCAGCTGCTGCGTTGGATGCATTAGAGATAGCATTGGTGAATAATTAGCATTATATGATCATCATGAAGGTGGTTGTCAAATGCTGTGAGCCTGCTAATTAAGCTTAAATTGGTGTATGTAGTGGGTGAAATGTACATGTCACTTGCCCACAGGAGGTAGTTGATCCCTTCTAGGTTTTCTTTAAAATACTTGGTCACATTTTTGGGTGCAAATTCTGAAATTCTCATCTTGAAAAAAATATGGGTTGCCACTGGCTGACTTATTTTTTACAGGTGATGGATTTAAGATACGACATGTAAAAACTATAAATTGTTCTCACATGTGGAAAATCAACTTATTTTTGCATATGGTTCACATAATAATAAACCACCAGTAAAATAAAATTAGTCCTATTTAAAAAATAATAACTATTTAATATGACGTTGAATGCTGACAAAAATATATAAAAATTATAAATCTTAACGAGATACTCCGTATAATGTTACACCATTACAGTTGAAAGTTTTTTAATTAAAAATAGTTTAGATGTCTAAATATTCAGTTTAGACATCAGTAATAATTACTGACATTGGTATTTAGATCGAAGCAGCTGGAAATGAGATCCTCGATCAGAACCCGACTGCAGAGGGCAGTCGCTCGATCCGAACCACACAGCTGAGATCCGACGGTGCAGGAGGGGGGCTTCATGGTGGTGGGGCCCACTTCGTAGAGCGGTCGGTGGTAGGGCTCAATGGTAATCGAGACGGGTTTTACATCGTTAAATCTCGGCTGAACGGTTTGGATCGAGCGACTGTACTCTGTAGTTGACTCCCTGACCGTAGAGAGCCGGTTCCGAGCAGCTGATGACCACCTCAAGCCGCTTAATTTGCATGATAGCTGGAGGAGAAACCAGAGGCATGAAGGCAGGCGACGTGTAATATAATGCACCCGTCGACCGATCGATACGATCCATCAGGCGAGACTGTCGTTGACCTCTAGCTGTTGCATGCATGCATGCATTTGGTAGCACATCAGCTTCAGGATTTGATCCATCGGCAGCATCAGCTAGCATGCATGATTGCCAATCTGTGAACAGTCGATCGTATGGTAGCGGGCATCAGCGTGAGTTAATCGCAGCAATATGAACAATATAATGCCGCCGTCAGATCACGTCACGATGGATATATAGAGGCCGGGGTGGAGATAGGGGTGCAGCGGCCAGCTCTTTATTATCATAAAAATTGCTATAAAAAATCTTTAATTTTTTTTGAAAATTAATTTAAAATAGTTGTATTAGTTTTAAGCGTGATATATTTTTTTCTCCGCTTGTGGTATACGTATGAATGCCTATGTAAATATGGATGTAAAGATCAATTCGGTGATCTGTGCCGTATTTTTTTATAGTCATCGATTTATAGAAACTGATTCAATAATCATAAAATCGAACTGATAAAAACGATATTTAATCAGACTAATAATCATAATAACCATACATTCGGTCACCGTTGGTAACTAATCTTATACTAGTTTCGTTAAAGCTGAGTGCATGATGGTCACGGTAATATGTCACGATCATCATTGTCTGATCGTGTTGGCTGTTAAGCCGTCGATTTCGATGTTTCCCTTTCACGTTTCTAACGATAGGAAGTTATATATATTAATATAAGTAGGGACAAGGAAGGCGGCTAGAAAGAGAGTTAATCCGTGGACGTCATAAAATTCTGGAAGCATGGACAAGATTAATTAACTATGTCAAGTGTTTATAATAAAACAATATATATGTTTTTTAACAAAAAAGAAACTATCTTTAGTCCTTCTTGTCAAAGAACTGATCAGCGTAGCTCAGTTAATTACTGAAATCTGCTCACCAGATTTGAGTCACATACTTACTGGCACTTTTATTTGTCGAGTGTTGTATTTATCGAGTGCCTGATAAAAAACAATCGGTAAACATGTGTTCGCCGACACAGGGTTTGCCGAGCTGAGTGCCTGACAAAAGGCGCTCTTCAAAATTTTAGTAGTTAAAACGCCTACTCACACTAGTCTTTTAAGCCCCGTTTGAAATAGAAAAATTTTAACGAATTTTGAATTATATCTTGTAAAAATCATGTAGAATTAAAAGATTCTAACTTTTTTAAGCGTACGATAATACACACACCTACTTGGGTGGCGGCTGAGGGTACGAGTTGGTGTACGTGTATTCGTTCGACTTACACTTGAAAAAAAATTAATTTCCTTGGTGTTTTGGCAAACTCGTTGGCTGTCCTAGGGAAAAAAATCAAAAGGAAAAGGCGGGTAAATAACTTACTGTAAAATTTTAGTTTTTCACGCTCTTAATAGATTCTGATAAAATTTGCGATAGCTCTTAGTACACCTCGGAAACCGCAAACAAGCTGATTTCTTAAATTTTCTTACTGAAGATGATATTTTTTATGAAAAAGAAGTAGGTTTAAGCTAGTGACGTGGCTGTCGCCCAAGTGTCAAGGATGGGTTTTTAAATTAATCTTGCAGCCCTTTATGATTAATTATTGTCTTGACCAATCCCTATTATAGTCTAATCTTATCATATTAAACTACCTCTTATTAATAACGAAAGTAATACATAAGTTATATTCAAGGAATAAAATTGAAAGGCTAGACGTAAAGACTTTTGTGATAGAGAGACTAAAAGAGAACAAAAATATCTCTTCACATCACTATCACAACAACACAAGAACTGAAACTGCTCCAGACATGCAAATCATTCATATATGACTATTTGACTATGTATGCATACATACATACATACATACATACATACATACATACATACATACATACATACATACATACATATATATATATATATATATATATATATATGCATATTTATGTATGTTGTATATATATAATACATATATATGTATATATGTATATGTATATGTATGTACATAATGCGTGAGCCGGCTAGGAATTGAGTCTCACTCTAACTCTTTTATCACTATAAAATTATATAAATTTTTAATAATCAGTTAAGAATAGTTAGGTAAGCTTTAGACGTGATATATTTTTGGCTTCTTCCCTGTATTTATATAATGTATATGTCTACCCTATTAAATAAAAAATATAGTCACTTTATCTTTTCTGAAACATTTGATTAAGGTTAACCAATGGAAATTTCGCAATAATTATATTCTTAATTTACTCAATGGACAAACATTTTGAAATGGTGACTTCTAATTAAGAAAATGGACAAAACATGTGGTACAGAGGGAGTAGGTGCATGCATTGCTGCATTTTTCCATGTCATTGAAGATAAGTGTCAATGTTTCTTTTTCTTGTTTTGCCTAATCTAATATACTATCTCAACTTGTCAGCTGCCTTAATTTATATCTCTGGCCAAACAATGCTGTTATGATAACTAACCATACACAACTACCTAACAACTTCTTAGTTGGTTGCTCCATGTTGGCATGCAGATATGAAGGGATATATTGTGATTTGTGGCACAACCAATTATTGGAGATTCCTCTGCAAAAATAAATAAATAATAAAACTACATTAATTGGAGATTAGCCATAAGTATCAAGCAGGTCCAGGTGTTGTGTGAGTTGTATACTTCCTCAGTACCACAAAAAATTGATTTTTATCAATCCTCACACAGATTAGTAATATAAAGAAATGACTTGACAATTCCTTATTAATCATGTTAGGTCTAATTTCTATGCGAGCTGATGATTAATCATGTGAGCTCTAAATTATATTGATCTTGTGCGCTTGTATTCACCTCCCTGATTTTCATGTTACCAATCATTAGCCTTCTTGTTCGGCCACCTAATGATTATGCAGAAATGACCCTGAGAGAGCAAATAAATGCAGAATCAATCATGCTAACGCTTACTAATGAACCAGTTGACACTTGTCATCTTATGGCAAGCAACGTATGCTATTGTTTCTAATTACACGTTCTTTCATGTAGAATTGACCATTAGATACTTTTATTATATTTCAATCTAACTATATGAGATGCATAAATCTAAATATTTTTAGTTTAATTATTAGTTAAAGGTTATAAATATTGGCTTTCTTAAAAATATATACACCTTATATTTTAGAACAAAGGCAATACTTTTTTCTAACTCTTTTGACATGTCAAGAACTCAAGATCGAATTTTGAGATGCTAATTAATTTCTAGGCTTTACGTGTGCTAGCTCATTGCACACGAATTTCTCATATCAAATCAAATCATCCATATTTATCGAACTTGCGTTATTTGCATCCAATCAAACAGGTCAATTAACAGGGGTCAGCATCAATGGGCGAACAACTTTTAATCCTTGCCTCTTTTAAATCCAGGTAACTTTCTCTCTTTTTTAAATTTTTGGACGTGTTCATCCATATAAATATATATATGCACATGCATGTGACGACCATATAAGCCGTCACGATTGCAACAGCCGCATTAACCGACGGCCGGGCTGAATGACACGGACGGGCCGTCATTGATGTAAGACTTAAATGCCGGCCGGGCCCTCATCTTGCACGCATGCGCGATGCTGACGGCGCATGATTTAGTGATATGTTGGTTTAGCTCTTCTAATCATTTTTTTTGTTAAAAAAACTCAAATCTGAAATCCGATAAAATCAGCTAAAATTACTAGTATAAAGTAAAAGTTACGATGCCCTAAATTTCACAACTTTATAGTTTACGATTACGATCCTATCTCTTCTCAGTACGCATGAGATTATTATATTTACTGTTAATTGAGTTATGAAATTATTGTTTTCTATTATTGAACTTAATGGAATTGTTGTATCGCATATTCACATCTACTTCAACCAAACAGCTTTATAACTTTTTTATAGCTCATAATTCGTAATAGTTTTTTTTAAATCTATAGCTTAATCAAACACAAGTTTAGAGAAGTATGCATGCATGTTTGAAACACAAGTTTAGAGAAATATGCATGCATGTTTGAAACACAAGTTTAGAGAAGTATGCATGCATGTTTGTGGATTAGGTTTTAATTCGCCGAGTGTTACACGTATGGCTGATAGTAGCTAGATGTGTATATATGGGTGCTAGCCTCTGTCGGGGAAGTACGTAAAATAGTTGCGAAAATTCTTGGGTTTTTTTCGTTTTTCACTTTGTAATGTAGCTTAGGGTGTCGGGAAAGTAAATTTACACCGAAGGGAATGCCCCCCTATGCCTTTGAATGCTATGCAAATTAATAGCTATGAAAATTTATCAAGACAATTTACAACTTATATCATTGTGTGGTATATCACTCCACAAGCATACAGATTTAAATTTCGTTCATACAAGTTGTAATAAAAATAACAAACATGGCTATGAATAGTGCTCAAAGTATCCAGAGTTCAATTTATTCTATTTTCTTAATCTATAGATCGAATTTGGGAATGAGATTTCACGAGATAACTTTTGTCGAATGTTAACAAATTCTTTTCAAAAAAAATTATAATTATTTGATTGATAGTTAAGATGTTAAGAGGTGAACGGAGGAACATCCCTCGAAGAGTAAAAGATTTGAGGGTAAAAGAACAGTTCCACTGGGTATGTGTCTATCGACTTCGATGACTTCTGTCATTTCAGCTGGCAAAAACAACCGGTGCTTTAGGGAATTAATAATATAATTATGTGAGATTGGCTCTAATTTAAGTGAGTTTTACAATTGTACGCATTATTTTGACCAGTGGTGCACTGAATGTAAAAGTTTCGAGGGTAAAGCTAAGACATGTTTGGTACTCTAATATAATAAAGTTAAGCGGTTTAAACTTGTATTTTTTTACTCAAAATAAAACAAAACAAGTTTGACTACCCTCAATACACACAACTCTAGATTTAAGATTTTTTAAATTAGATTTTACTAGATCTAAAAAATCTTAGAAAAATCTGCCAAACCAAGCTAAAAGACCAATTCTATAGGATATGTGTCTATCAAATTCGAAAAAATTGATAACTTGACACTTTCAAAATAATTCTCTTGATTATATTAGCACTCCGTAACAATGATACGTGAGATTATCTAAGTCACTAACACCTGGGTCAGTATGGTAAAAAATCGAAGCAACTTTTTATCGGTGAAAAATTATCAAATCTTTCTGGACTTGATGGCTTGCTGTCATTTCAGCTGGCAAAAACAATCGGCTCTTCAAGGAATAAATTAATTCTGTGAGACTAGCACTAGTTTAAGTGAGTTTTAATATATGCATTGTTTCATCAGTGGTGCACTGAGGAAAAGATTCCAGGTAAGGGCAGTACTTGAGTATAATAAAATAAAACGGTTTAAACTCATATTTTTAGCTTAAAATAAAATAAGCTCAATTAAATATTCTTAATACATCCGTCATAATTATAGATTTAAGATCCGTTGAAACTAGATTTTATCGGATAAAAAAAATCTTAGATAGCTGCGTCAAACCAAGCTAAAAGGCCAATTCCGCAGGGTATGTGTCTTTGGATTTCGACGACTTATGTCATTTCAACTGGCAAAAACAACCGATGCTTTAAGGAATAGATTAATTGTGTGACATCAGCTCTAATTTAAGTGAGTTTTACAATTGTATGTATCATTTTGACCAGTGGTGCACTGAAAGTAAAAGTTCCGAGGGCAAGCGCATGTTTGGTACTCGTTATAATAAAATAAATTCGTTTTAACTTTTATTTTAAGTTAAAATAAAACCGGTTGAACTAAATATCATCCATATATCCACGACTCCGTATTTACCGAATTTAAAAAAATCATAGATAGCTATGCCAAGCAACCAATTCGGTAGGCACGTGTCTATCGATTTCGACGACTTGCTGTCATTTCAGCTGGCAAAAAACAACCGGTGCTTTAGGGAATTAATAAATTAATTCTGTAAGAGTAGCGCTAATTTAAGTGAGTTTTACAATTGTATGCATGCATTATTTTAACCAGTGGTGCACTGAGACAACAGCCTAAGGGTTAATTGCATTCTACACTCACTATGCCTGTGAAATCTTTTGTGGTTGGTTGTATGTAAATATTTGTATGTTATTTGCAATTTGTTTTTTCAAAAAAAGATGGAGTCTTGCACTCGTACATGCATAGTATATCTATTTGATCTCGTATATATGTCCATGTAAACAATTTGCTATGTCCGGCCCTCTGTAGCAGAGTGTCATTATTTTCCTGAGATTAATGTGATTTATTCGAAAATTTTCAAGTGACTAAATCTAAATCCCCATATATAAATAGTAGAGGCCCTAATAAGAGCACCTTTTTTTCAGCGAGGAAATATTGGCGGTAGGATAAAAATGTAATGGAAATGGACGGAAATAAGTTTTATCGTATTATGTTTCATATTTTTAATAAAAATAAGCACGGATATGCTAGAAATGAATAAAAAAACCAATAGTGCCAGAAAAGAATATATATCAAATAATAAGTACAAAAATAAATATCTATTAGAATACAAAACATGCCTTGATACGTGCAAAAAAGTCCGACGACACAATAAAGAGGTTGATTTTGTAATATGTCTAAATATTGAAACATATTAATAAATGATAAACATATATCATAAAGTAAAAACTAGGTTTTATATAAAACTTCAGCTACAATGAAGCAACCACATAGTAATTCAATTCACATGGTTCAATATTTTATTTGTAGACAATAGTTTAAAGTTTCACAAAATTTGCAAGCAAAAGTCAATAGTTCATATGGCGCACCAAGCAAATGGTGTAAACAGAAACTTTTCATATTTATTACGTGGAATATCTATTTTGATTAAAAATTGTAATTTTGTTTCCAGATAAAAAAATATGTTTTTGTGTCCATTCAGTGATATTCCATTTCTGTTTTAGATATTCTAATTTTGTTTCAATATAACTCTCTGTTTCTATTTTTTTAAAAGAACAAAAACTTTTAGCTCCGTTTTCATCGGTTAATTGGAGTCCTTGTAGGACATTGCAATTCTGGTCGCTGCTGAAGAGCAGCAATTTTCAGATGAAATTGTGAACATAAGGAAATCAAAAGAGTTTTTTTATTAATAATATATATTTTATTTAAAATTTATTAAGATTA
>KE373021.1:4444-30180 GCA_000418225.1 Zizania latifolia | reverse complement strand
CATGAGTTGGGTGGTGGTTCTTGGGAGCTCGTCAGCTCGATGAGGCGTGTGAGGTGGAGGAGTTGGTGGTGGAGACGGAGGAGATGGAGAAGGTGGATCGATCCAAGGGTTGGTGAACTTGAAGAGATTATTATTTTTTTGCCCTATATAAGGGTGAAACTTGTATTTTTTTTTCTCTTGTACATAGTTTTTTCCTTTTCTTTCATTGTCTCCCTTATTCTTATCAAAAGAAAATGCTCTTTTTAAAGAATGTAAAAAGGAAAATCCTCACATTGCAGCTCACTTGACTAGGGCAGAAGAATTCTTTTCAATCTAGGTTCAGCTTGGGTGGACCTCGGTAATTTTGTCCACAAGAAAGGGATGGAACTACTTACCATCATCCTAAATTTTGAAAAATAAATTGGATGATATTTTAATACTCAATAAATAATGTTTCATCAGTTAATAAAAAATGTTTCGATAAAATAAATAAAATAAAACATAGTTAAATCTAAGGTAAAATATTTTACTCTCGCGTATGAAACATTCAGTTTTAACTACTGAAACATAACGATAAGGATATTACATATAAATGTTTCTTGATGTTGTAAACAACATCACATAATGTTTCATCTGTTTAAAATATTTTTTTGACAACGTGATGAAACATTTTTCACTGAATGTTCAAATATCATATGATTTTTTAAAATATTAGAACTTTCTAAATGGATATTATTGAAAGAAGAAATACCATAAAACGCACAACTAGGATGTTACTTTTTGTTTGGATATATTTTGTTGACCTCAGTGGTAGTAAGCCTCAAACGTGAATAGAAATAGGCTGTAATTTTTATTTAATTACATGTCAACTAAAATTTAAACTTAAAATATATGGGTCTGATATCTTGTTGAGTTACGTACCCTGATTAGCTTAACCTAAGAACTTTAACTAATAAAAAGGACGAAAAATTTAATAGCAACCCAGAGTTCGGAGGCAAACTGAACGAAATTGTGAACCCACCACACAGCTAGTTACCAAACTTGCATCATTTTATTTACCAGATTTCCTATTGCGCGGAGACAATATTGGAATTTCCCTTTGTAAGCAATTGAGAGGAGGAAGAAAATAATAGGGCATAAGGGAAAATGATTTTTTTGCATATTTCAGAAGACAAAGACGTAAATTGCATGCTTTTCAATTTCATGAAATTGCGCGTTATACCACAAAAACCAAAGCTTTCGAATAGCATATGTCGAATTTCACTTTTTAAAAAATGTTACGTCAGCAGTGGAGATATTATCTGTGGTGAACATTTTTGTTAGTCCACATCATTTATATTGTTTTCTCTAGCTTTAATTTGTTTTTAATTAACCAAAATAAAAGCTGGTCCAAGCAGTAAAGCTGCTTTCTATCGTGATTTTTTTACATCGCCTTGCTTTGTTAGTTTAATTACACTTTTCCACACCTAGGTAGGTATTAATCTAAGAGAATGTATCATCTTAAGGAAAAAAAATCATATGCTGTGGCTCTGAAGCTCTATTTGAGAGTTTTAGATTGAACTCCTTAGTTCCATAATATTAAAACTTAAAACTAAATTTGATATTTTATAGTATAATAAAAAATCTAAAAAATATTAAATTCTATCTTACGTTGCAATACAGAGAGAGACGGAGGGACTAAGAAGTAGACGTCAAAAATGTCATCAGGATTTTTCCCAAAAGAAGAATTATTTCAGTGTACGATTACTACATGATGATATGGTTAGAGGACAATTACGGTGCTAAAAGCTCTGCAGTTTCATAATGTGGTTTGTAGAATATAATTGAAGATGTTCAGAAACAACAGCAAATTATTTTGACGCATAGTCTCTACTGGTTGCATACTTTTCCATAAAGATTTTATTGGTGCCATAAACATGGAACCTCTGTTCTACCAGGATATTCATTGCTAGGTCATACAGCTTGCAGACTGAAGAAGATTAGACTTATGCTTATCTATGAAATAACGAGACAATTAGCATAATCCAAGTGATTGCATTGGATAGCATTTACTTCCATCGGAAAAAATAAGGAGTATAAGTTTTTTACACGGTATTTAATGTAGAACTTTGATCGATAATTTCTTTCACTGTTTATCATCAAAACTACAAATTTAATATAATATAAAAGTACTTTCAAATACGAATTGAATCTAATTATGACATATATATACCACTAAACTTAGAAGATATTTACTTTTTGTAAAAACTTAGAAGATATTTACTATCTATTTGAGGCTTTCAACAAATCCAGATCAATTTTGTCAAGCGGTTGTGGATAGAGCATATGGTATATTTAATTTTTGGGATTAAAGTTCTAGGTTAAGGGTATTTATATGTACTTTTATTAGGTGAATGCTAAAGGTACTAATACTTTTTTGTTACATAATTTTTTTTACTAGAAATTGTGGACTATTTGTAAACCATGATCTTATGGTAGGGAAGGGGAGAGGGGTGGGTGGGGTAAGGCTGGAGCCTCAACCTTATTACTATAAAAATTACTATAAAATTATATGTTTTTTAAAAACAAATATTTTATTTAAGAATAATTGGATCAACCCTAGGCATAATATATTTTTTGTTTCGCCCCTGTCTTATGGTATATGTCTATAAATATGATGAAATGTACCTATAAAATTAATACCAAGCAAATGACAGACAAAATACAATAATGCATGCATGTTTAGGCCCCATTTAGTCTTCTTGTATTAATATCAGGGTGTTTTACGATGACGTAACTAGTCTGATCTTAAGTCTAAGCTAGTCATCGATGATGACGTTAAAGGCTTGAGTGTTAGATGTATTGTTGAGTTTAATCTGAATTCAAATATCAATTATGAGTTCTATATCTCTCGTCATCATATTTGAAAAGACTTATAGGTCAATTGTAACATTACCTAAGATAAGTCTTATCCGATTAAGGCTCTAACTACTTTTAATCTAGGAATAAACTTCTTAACTTAAGGGGTTTGTGTGAGAGTTTCTATCTTACTAAAAGTCCATTCTGAACGTAAATAAGAGATATTATACTCTTAAAAACCCAAACATATATATACACACACGGAAGATTTGGGGATTTGTCACTAAAAATTTTGTGTTATTTAATTATTTATTACTTATATAGATGATTTGTGAGATCATCTATATCTATAACTGTATATTAAAGTAGTAAATAATCAAGATCACTTGCGGCAAATCATCGAGTATTCCTCGATTTTTAAACGGATTTGTACTAAGACGGCAATCTAAGGAATTCTCGCTGTTTTCAGGGTTAGTTTTCTGCACGTGTCATGCAAAGAGAAAAAGAAAGGGAAAAAATAAAAAGAGAAAGCAGCCACTCCGCGCCGCCTCGCTCGCTCTCCTCCCCCTCCGCCGCCGCCGCTGGCGCCACGCCTGCCCGCGCACACCTCCGCTCCACCGCGTGACGCTAGAGTGCCTCACGCCTCGTCCCCATAAGCCTCCTGTTCCTTCGGATTACTCAGCAGGAGCAGAACCCTAAACCCTGGGGACGAAGCTTCCGCTTCGCAGGCTGTACGGCTCGCGGCGGCGATGGCGAAGGTCCCTCTCGGCGAGTGGGTTCCCCATGTGGAGGCCTTCGTCGACGTCTCCCGCCCCCCGGCCCAACACGTGCGCCCCTCTCCAATCCCCTCTTGCTTCGCCTTGATTAGATTCTGAATGCTTGAAGCTTTGCTTCTAATTAGTTTTTTGTTTGAATAATCCAGTTATATTTTAGATTATCTTCTCTATGCGTTTCTTGGGTAATGGCCATGGTTGGAAGGAACCAAAATTTTAGTAGTGTTGTTTGGTAGGGAAGTGGTATTGAAGCGTAATCTGCTATTGAAATGCCTCTAGGTTAATACATTGCACGAATTCCACTGCTGGCTACCTTAAGATTGGAATGCACGCTACTCGTTGTTGCACTAGTTTGTTGTTGATTCTAATGTGGTAATGATGTGCGTGTGTGACAGTCTGCCAGTGTGGATGCCCTTGCAGCCTTGGTGAACAAGGACAAGCTGACTCTCTTCGATTTGGTATGTCCCCCTCTAATATGTCATATCTTATGGTGTATTGGTTATAGCATGCCATGATTTAGGAATGGTTGTTGATTTTCAGTGTATCTCATTGGTGATTTTGTTCAGGTGTCAAAGATGGAGATGTACTTGACGACGACAGACCACATTGTTAGATCCAGAGGTTCCTTTTTTTCTTTGCTTTGTTTTGGCTATTTTCCATGACTGATTTGCCTTTTTTGTGAGAAACAATCAACTATTGCAAGTAAAAGCTAGATCTTTTTGTCGGTTAGGTTGGGGTTATGGTCTTTGCCAGGTTTATGTTACTAGAGTTACTCAGCATTGCTGGTAAAGTTTTAGAAGATGCATAAGACAGTATCCTTTCTTGGTGAAAATTATTACCAATCTCCACTTATATTACAATAAACATCAAATCATACTTTACAATAGAGATGTGTCCACCTCCCCACAGGCTGGTTGTTTGTTGAAACTTAAAAGGGGGATGAGAAGTGAGCATCCCACTTTACTTACTGGATCAGTGATTACATTTACGAAAATGTGAATTATTTCCAATCATTATTTTTTCATTGTGTCATCGGCCAAAATTCTCTTTGTTGGCGACTATTGTAAATTTAGGTTTCACCTTATAAGCTTCTACTGTTGTGTACATATTATTTGCCAACAATCTACTTTTTTTTTCAGGAATCTTGCTTCTGGGGGAAATCTTGTGTCAAATTTCGTTTAAACAATTAGATGTTAATGCTATTTCAACATTGTCAGAGTTCTTTATATCAAGATTGGTAAGTCTAATTGTGTGAAGCATGGTTATTCCTTTCAAACTACTGTTCTCTGCTCCTGTCACCTCAGTACTTCCCTACAAAAAATTGCTTCTGACGTGTTACTTTTTTGTTGATCTACATTATATATATGGTCTCAGTTTCAGAAACAAGTAATTGAACAATTGTTCTTTTGCACTTGAAATCTTGAATACTTGATTAAATTGGCAAATATGATCTTCTGTTCTTGTGTTTGTCTCCTCGTCAAGCATGCAATGAGATCAAACACCTGGGGATAAGCTGATAAGGACAAGAAACTAAGGAAAGAACATAGTACATACTTATTGAATTCCTTAGACCTTCTGAGAAAATTAAGCAGGGCAATATATTTTTTATTTGGTTACATTTGCTTTCTCTCCACGTCTAAACAAACGATTAAACATTTACAATTGCCACATTTTTCCAAGTTTTCAACCCTTGATGAGAATCATCACCATAATTTTCGAGGTTTCCAGCAAAGCTAAATATCAATGACTTGCTGAACTGCGGGGTCTCAGTTCTCATGTTATACTTATTCAAATGACCGAGTTCTGGTCACTGTTTATGAACTTATGATTATTTTGTATTAGCTGCATATAACAAAACAGCCAGAATTGTGTTAAATCATTGTTTGGAACATTACATGCTGAGTAAGGAAGGGAACATGCTGTTAACTAGTATTATTGGATAAATGGGCGGTGAATTCATTGTTTTGCTAGCAGGCTGTGGAATATTCCCATAACTTTCTCAATGTGGCATCTCCAAAAACTATCAACTTTAAGAGTTGGTAGCAAACAAGCATTTATCTAGCCTTTTTTATTTGATTAAAGAGAAAAGGTTAACCTATGTGTCCAAGCTTGGTCCTAGATTAGGCATACTGTTTAGTCATCTAGTTTGCATAGATTGGACGCTAGTATCATTTGTAAAGAATACTGTCCTTGCGAATTGCTCTGGAATATTTCAGAAGTTCTATTTTCACATCGTCTTTTTCATCTGAAAAAAATATTGTGTGAAGCAAATTGGTCTGCACAACATCTGATAACTCCTGTTAAACTGTTATTATTGTTTTATTCTGTATTAAACTTTAATTATCTTTATCTTATAGTATCCATCCTTGAATTATCACAGCAGTAGTCATGCTTTTTTTTCTGCATATCAGTCAGATTGGCAAGCACTCCGGGGAGCACTTGTTGGATGTTTGGCTCTGTTGCACAGAAAACAGAGTGTTGGTAGTATCATCATTGCTGATGTTGAAAGACTTCTTGAGTCTTTCTTACGAAATGTTCAAGTCCAGTCACTTGCACCTGCTGACCGCAAGGTTTATTTTATTATTTAGTGCGGATATGCTTACATAATGCTATATCTTCAATCCATTGACAATTTTTCATCTTTTTACTCATTTTCCAGCTATGCTTTCAAATTCTGAACTGCATATTAGATCAATACCCAGAAGCTGTCAAAACAAAGGTACGGTGCCAATTCATTATCTGAACAATTTTAGATTAGTACATTATGTCAAATTTATCTTACCTTAGTTGCTACTATCATGGAATGATGGTGCCTTTATCAATCCTATATTCCTATTCGTGCATAAGATATCTAGTAATTGTAGCAGCAATGCAGCGTTGCACTTTCTTTGCTTTAACATTCTATTTTTTGATGTGATTATTCCTTGGTTTGTTAGCATTTTCCTTATCTGGCAATCATATGTTAATTCTTCATTATAAAATGTTCAACTCTTTTGATGAACCACACAACATGCTTTGGATAAACCGTGACAACCTTCCAATAATACTGCAAGCACAAACTACAAGGTATTTAAGAGTCAATATGGGTAGTTTCATAGTATAACTCACGAAAAGGGTACTGGGGAATTTCCAAGTATTTGTGAACAAAATTTTTGGCCGAAAGTGGAATATCTTTGCTATGAACCTTTGACATGGAGGTTCAGTTTGTATTTTACTGTCAGTGTGTTAGTTTATGTTCCTTATTCCTTACATTTTTGAATATATAATATCTTCATTTCTGAATGTTGAAGCTTTGACATGGCAGCTCAGTTTCTTTTTCACTGTCAATCTGTTACTACATTTAAGGGCCTGTTTGGTACAGCTCTAACTCCAAGATTCATACTGGATCTGGGGTTTGTATAATATAATAAAATATTTTTAACTTTTATTATTAGTCCAAAATAAAAACTAGATTACTCAATTAAATACCCTCAATTTATCCACAGCTCTAGATCCAGGATTTTTTGGAGATAGGTTGGACCAGATCCAAAAAATTCTGGATCTGGAGCTGTGCCAAACGGAGCCTTATATTCTCCTTTCTTGGTTTTTTGCTAGGGCGATGAGCTTCTGTATGGGATCTGTGAAGCAATAGATGAAGAAAAGGACCCAGAATGCTTGAAGCTTTCGTTTCATTTGGTGGAAGTTGTGATGAAGCAATTTCCAGATCCATCTGGTTTGGCTGAACAATTTGCAAGTGAAGTTTTTGAGATTCTGAGTAAATATTATCCGATCTACTTCACACATGTATGTTAATTGATCATTTTGACTTTTAATTCATTTTCATGTGCTCTATTGTTCTATTGGTAGCTGTTCTGAGCCTTTCTTTTCCAAAATAGCATATTGCTCATTTGCATTGTTTGTGTATGCAGGGAGTGGGTGATGAGTTAGATGCCACAAGGGATGATCTTTCTAGGGCATTGATGGTATGAATATAGTATTTCTCTGATATATCATATATGATTTGAAAGAAGTGTTTGACCTTTATGTTGTTCACTTATTTGTTACCCCTAGATTCTCTTGTCATGCTAGTGAATGAAGTAAGGCCTCCTGTTATTGTATATTCTTGGCTAACAATCTGTTTAAATCTATACAGCATGCCTTTTGTTCAACACCATATTTTGAGCCCTTTGCAATTCCTTTGCTTCTAGATAAACTTTCTTCCTCTCTTCCATTAGCAAAGGTTAGTACCTAAACTTACTGCATTGTATATACTTCAACAATTTTACCAAAGCGAAAAACCTGTCTGTGATTTTTTGCTGAAGTACCTGCCTTGATTTTCTTCACAGCTTGATTCTTTAAAATATCTGGATAATTGCATTCGCTGCTATGGTGCAGAAAGAATGGTTAGACATGCAACTGCTATTTGGTTTAAATTGAAAGAAGTGATGTTTAGCCTTTCCATAGATCAAAATTTGTCAACCTCAGGGTCATCTAAAGACGTGGAGAAGAATAAGAATCAAATAGTATCAAAAGCTCTCGCTTGTTTGAGGACAGCTATTACGTATATGGGTTCTTCGGATGAAGACCGTTTGATAAATTTGATCTTGCTGGATGAGGACATTGTGAATAACATCCATTCTGTGGCAAGTGAAGAAAACTCTGTTTTGACTTCATTACAAAACCCAATTCAACTGCATGCCCTTGGAAGTGTCATTTCTATTCTCGCTGAATCATCTACACATTCCTGCACTAGAGTTCTTCAAGCACATTTTACACGCTTGGTAGATAGTTTGGAAATCTCAGCTGGTCTTAAATCTCGACACTTGAATACTTGCAGTGGATCATCTACTTCTCCTATTAACTATGGAGCACTCTATTTATCTGTCCAAATGCTTTCATCATGTCGAGAGGTGGCCTTGGTATCTCAAGAAGATATTCCTGCAATTAAATCAGCAAAGGAGTCTTGGTGGCTTATATTAGAGAAAAATATAGACTCAATAATCCGTCTTCTTCAATCATTATTAGTTATTGATTCTCAATCTGTCCGGTCAGCAGTCAGGCAAGAATATGTCTCATGTGCTGGTATGTCTAAGTATAATTTACCACATGCGATATTATGTGAGCCAATATGTACCTATTGGGTGTCACATTTGACATTTATCAAAATGCTGTTGATCTATGTTCATAGATTGACATGTTTACACTTAGGTAGCTCATTTGCAAATACTATGCATTAAGTGTTAAATACATTTAAACACATGGTATCTATATATTATATCTATGCCCTATGCCCTTCCAGTGTTCCAATCTACTCATCGTGTCTTTTTGCTGACTCTGCCATTTCTGTACATCCTAATCTATATCTTGTACCTCAAGGTCCTGTTTAAGTACTACATATTTAATTGATGGAGCTTTAATTTTCAATTTCCTATCAGTAAATTCCAGCGCTTCTTTAGAATCCATTAAAGTTGAGCTATCTATCTGTCTATCCTGATTTGGTTATTTATTGTAAATGGTTTTCAGTGAAGGGTTTGCTAATACTTGCAACGTTCCCGGAACAATGTTCACCTCTATCGGCAAATACATATGAAGATGTTCTGCTGATGCTTACTTCAGTAATTACAAGCAAGTATGAAAATGTGCATTTGTGGAGATTGTCATTGAAAGCATTGACTAGCATTGGCTCATCTATTTTGGAGTTTCATGCTTCTCAAAAGGAAATTATTTATAACAAAGTTGTTGTCGACAAGATTAGTTCTCTTCGTGAACCATATGGTACTTCAATGCCTCTCAACCTAAGACTTGAGGCAAATTTTGAAGTTGGTACTGCAGGTCCTAACTATATGTTAAGGGTTGTTAAATCTCTTGAAGAAGCTGTTGTCACCAATATTTCTGAGGCATGAGTTCCCTCTGTTGTCTTATTTCTCACACGTTCCATTTTGAGCAACTGAACAGAACATTTTATTGATCTTGCAGGTTAATGCAAGAATAGAGAATGTTGAATATATAGTCAATTTGCTTGAATGCTACTGTGGCCGCGTCCTTCCTTGGTATGTGTACCTTTCCTTGTAGTATGTAGTTATATATTAGAAGACATGAATTGAGACAATTCAGTGATCTAAAACTTATCTCTCAGATTGTGCAAATCTACCTGTAAAAAGATTCCAGAAACTAGACCAATAGATAACTTAAGCCTGAATCGTGGTGTCGTTTTCTGTGATAGGTTTCTCAAACATGGACTAGTATAAAGTACCATATATCAATGTCATGTGTGATACTTGCGAACACTGAACATCACTAATTTCCGATCTTTTTGATAGGATATATGTTGATTGGACTATCGATTCACTGCAATAACCATCTCCTTTATGGCAGGTTATTTACTTCTGGTGGTGTCAATGAACTTGCTTTGAGCTTTGCTATGCGTCTCTGGAATGAGATTAGGGACTTGGCTATTTCTGATAGAATCAGATCACAGGTGAAGTAAAATAAAATTGGGTGTATATGCTAATTAAATTGACCTGCTTGCACTTGGATGTCTCCATAATATATGATGTTAGAGAGAATTTAGTTCATAATCATGACAACCCTAAATCTCTCCTTTTCTCTCCCTCAGGGTCTTCTTAGCTCACTAATGATGGGAATGCAGCTTTTAGTTGGGATCTGCACAGAGGAACAACAGTCATTGATTGTTCAGAAAGCGTATGCCACAATATCATCAATGCTGTCGCTTTCAGTGAAATCAATGACACAGCATCCTTTGGCTGTGGATGAGTCAGTTCCTTTATGCTCTGTTCATGATACATCTCTTGTGTGTATGCTTTCATCGGTCATAGTTGGTGTTCGACCTCAAACACCTTTACCAGATATGAAAATGATGATTAATCTCTTTACAGTCTTCCTACTGAAAGGACAAATCCCAGCTGCTCATGCATTAGCTTCTATTTTCAACAAATATCTACAGAATTCAGAATTCTCACATGAGAATGAACTGGATAAATTACTTGGTACTATTCTTGAGAGGTGTTTCTCAACTATATCATCTAGTAGTGATATGAAGATTGCTCTCTCTTCTGCTGGCACTACAGATGACGCTTATTGCTCTGAGAGCTTGTCTGGAATCATTGTATCAAAGAATGACATTCTGTCTGGCTTGGCCTGGATTGGCAAAGGATTGCTTATGAGAGGACACGAAAAGGTGAAGGACATTTCATTGTTTCTTCTTAAATGTCTATGCTCAGATCAGAGTTTAGTTGGATTTTCACCCCATCAGCAAGAACATGGCACCAATGATTCGTCATATGTTTCTCTTGCAACATCTGCAGCTGATGCATTCCATGTGATGATGAGTGATTCAGAAGTTTGCCTGAATAAGAAGTTTCATGCAAGAATAAAGCCATTATATAAGCAGCGTTTCTTCTCAATATTGATGCCGATTTTTCTCTCTAAAATCAAGGAATCCACGGCAATGACAACAAAGTAGGTGCTTACATACCTACTGCTTTCTTATGGCCTGTATTGATAGTAATATTTGTAGGTTTTTTCATTGTCTCATGCTTCTGTAACTTTTTCCTTCAGTGCATCATTGTTATCTTCTGTTCTCTTGTATCTTTTCTCTTAATGTTTTTCGGGGACACCCATGTTAATGAAAAGAAGTGGTGTCGCTGCATCATTTCTGATACCAAATGATACATGGCAAAATTTTGGGATAACAGTCCAAATTGGACTGAAGTCATGCAATTTTTATGCCATGTATTCCTCGAAAGGCATTTCTATAGGCACATTAGTTGCGAACTGTAACATTATAGCCTATGGACTAATTAGCATCATCTTCCTTCTACCAATTATTTGCTCACTCATAAAATATGCCTTATCGTGAATTTGTATCTAAAAAATGTTTTTTTCCTAAATTTAAGTTGATTGCTGTTGCTCGGCAGTGGCCATTATTTATGAATTTAAAAAATGTCCCTTTATATTTGGAGCCTTTTTGAAATGTAGTTCTTCAAACTTATTGACACTTATCATCAACTACAGATTGGCTTTGTATCAAGCTTTTGGGCATATCGTTTCCAATGCTCCAGTACCAGCAGTTATAACAGAAGCTCATCAGGTTAGTTCTTGATTATGAATTATGATACATACCGCTATTACTTGTGCAGTATTAACATGCACATATTTTGTTGGATCAGACATTCAGACCTTGCTAAATTTTTAATTGACCCATTGTTTCATTCCCTTCTCTCTTTTTTTCAGATTTTACTTGTGATGGTTGATAGTTTAGCTAAATTAAGTACGGATATTAAAGATAAAGATCTAGTGTATAGTATGTTGCTCATTTTATCTGGAATGCTGATGGATGAAAAAGGTGAGATCATTTGTGTTATTTTTTTATATGCATGTCCCTTTTTGTTTGTGAATGCACCTTATTTGATCTAGTTGCTAACTTATCATTTTTAATTTTTCCTGTGTAGGCAAAGAATGCATTCTGGAGAATATCCACATCGTAGTTGGTGTTCTTACGCAACTCGTTTCTTACCCTCACATGATGGTAATTTAGTTTTATTCATATTCATCCTTCCATACTGTCCATTTGTTCTGTTTATAAAATCAACATGTCTCACAACCTTTTGTTTTTTCCCTTACTTTAGGTTGTTCGGGAGACAGCCTTACAATGCTTTGTAGCCATGTCCAATCTTCCTCACTCAAAAATTTATCGCATGCGTGCACAGGTAATTTTTCTATTAATGCGACTCATTTCTTTGGAAATGTATTCATGTGATATGACCTGGAGTAGCCTCTTTGGAAATATATATGCATGTGATGTGATCTGGAGTAGCCATAGCCCATAAGATCACCAATTATTTTAATTATGCAATGCTATGGGTCTTATGCCTCATGGATAGTTGTCTCATTGGTGGAGATAATAAGGCTTCATGCTTCAGCTGTACATTTTTAGCACAGGTAGATTTATGCAATATAACTTACCCTTACTCATTAAGTTCATATTTTTTTAGTTTGGGACAGTTCAGAAGTGTAATTGAGGGTGTCTTGATGCCATCAACTTTCGTTAAATGAGAATAGGAGTTGAGTAAAAAACACTCATATGAGAAAGGCATGTTCTTGCAGATCCTACAAGCTACAATCAGGGCTCTTGATGATAAGAAAAGGACTGTTCGTCAAGAGGCTGTTTTGTGTCGACAAACATGGTATGAAAACTTTATCCTCTTTGGAGCTAACAACCTTGTCTTATGATTCTTTCCCCCCTCATTTTCCTGCAGGCAATCATTTGCATAAGGTAGCGTTTCTCGTGTGGTGGTATCATTGTTCGGAATCGCATACTAGGTGATCCTGTTGGCAGTTGATGAGGTACAGGATAGGTATGCCATCTTCCGTTTTTTGGTAATTTCAACAGCTCAACTTCATTATCACCGTACTTTCCCGATTAATTCACTGTGAACTCAATGCAGGCTCAGTGTGCCATTGCGGAAGGTGTGGACTGTGCAGCTCAACACAGCTTTGAAATCTGTTTTTAAATTCAGGTTGGCTGTTGAGTTCTGGATGGAGTTTGATATGGACATTAGGAAACGGTGGATATTGACTTTTGCCAAGAGCATCTGGGGGCAATATGACCTTTTCAGTCTCTTGATCACAAATTCTCATCCTTCGAGGACTATAAACAAACAATTAGCTCAAGGCAGCAATCCAGTGGCCCCTAATATATCGCATGCTCTCATACTGTGGGAGATTACAGTCATCTCAGTGAAAGATCGGTTGAAAACATGTCTCATGCATGTATGCTAGCGTCTGGCAACTCTTTTTTTATTAGTTTGGAGCTATATTCAACTTGTTAAGTGTGATCTCCCTGCTTAATTTCGAAAATGCACTAATATGACTCATCATATATGCCTTGAGTGACAAATACTGTTGTGAGAGCTATGCATCGAAGTTTGACTTATAAAATTATCAAACTAACTTATAATATGGAACAAATGGGGTATATTACTGTTTCGAGGTTTTTACATGAAATACCTAGCTATATTTATTGGAAGTATTTACGTTTCATCATCAAATTTTCATCGCAAAAGATGATACTCAGTTTGATCAACCAACCTTTATTTCCTATCATAAACTGTTCAGCCAAGATGTACATAATCTGTTGTAGAAAAAGCACACATATCTCAAAACATTCCATCGCTCAAGACGAAACTCCTTAATCTGTTGTAGAAACTAGTTGATAGGTCGGTTTCAGCAGGGTAACAAAGCTAACGACTATACAGGTAATCTATGAATCTGAAGCATTCGGTGTAGTGACGATGCCCATGAAGATGTTGACGGTATAAGGCAGATGGAGATGGCAGCCGTGACGTATTCATCGTAGGTGAGCCTCTTGATCAGATTGTCCGTGTCATAGACGACCAGGCCGGAGAAAACTAGGGCAGCGCCGCTACGCATCAGAGACAGATGGCATGTTTGGTTGTCTGTCTGATCTGATCCAGGTTAACCAAACTATCGGTCAGTCTAGGATTTAGGGTTTAATGTTTAGGGTTTTGGTTGGTTAGTTTGAAACCAAGTTAAGCATAGGCCATGAGGACGAGTCAGGCTGCGTCAACGAAGCGGAAGTCATGGCCTCTCTCGGCCGCCAAGAATGTGTAGGGAGTCAGGCCGAAGACCATCGCACATTTTAGGGAGAAAAAGATTAATCATCCATTATCAATCTCATTAGTGATTTCCGCTATTTTTTTTACCTCAAGGGGAATACAACTGAGGACACACACAACACTCACTCCATATGTGCACGCACGCTAGGGAAGAGATCGGTGGGTAATTAAAGGCCACCTCTGTTGTATGGATACATGTAATTCCACTAAACATGCAGTGTGTACCTGTTAGTATGTATACATCTAGGCAGGGCCGGAATAACATTTCAAATGCCTACCCAATTAAACATAAAGAAATATGCTAGCTTAGTATGTTCAGACGTAATCAAAGATATTGATGATTATTTTTTAATTAGGTATTAGATTGAATGAGCAGATCTATATATAAGACAAGGGTCTACCCACCTAACTTATGAATTGCTACATAACAATACATAATCTAACGTCTAAAATTTAGTCTGCTATACTTTATAGTCATGTTCCGTGACGGTCTCCCCGCTCGTCACCCTCTCACGGCGAGCCCTGCATCTAGGATATGTAGGAATCAAGGCTTATTTGTAAAATTTTACTACAAATATGTAGGAAATAAAAAAATGTATCAACCGGTGATGTTATTACCTCTGGCAGAGATGGCGCCACTCATGCAAATGGTGAATAACGGGAGAAGGACGAGGTTAAGCAGCACTCGACAACCATTTTAACAAGCATATTAACTTATTACTCGTGGTAGATTAATCTTAGGACAAATAAATTGTAAATATAAATTCAGTGCAATGCAACCAAACAGCGAAACGAGGGCCCAATTAATTAATCAAGGGAGGAGATTATGTACCGATGAATGGGGCGACGGGGACGAGCACGAAGGCAGCGAGCGACGCCGGCGTGCGGGCGAAGAAGCGGCGATGGCCGGCATGAAGTAGATGGTGGCGGTGAAGGCGATGGTTGCTAGCTGCGTCACCATGATTAGTGATGTCAACTGTCTTTATCCCTGTTCTTTGACAAAGAATTCTTCTATTAGAGGACGAGAATCGAGAATGAGACTATTTTTTTTTACTGGTTTAATGGGAAAAGGTTCCCTCATCAGGAATGATGGAACGTTTCCAATCCCTCGTCTCCGTTTCCCTACGGTCCTAAATATAGTCTACCAACTTAATTTTAACTTAGAGTCTAACCCACTATGTCACGACAATATCTACCTTAACTATTCTAGTCTCTTTAAATTTATTTTTTCTTTTTGATGTGGGACGAATTGTCGGTACCAATTCTCCTACATGAGTATAGGGATGAGAGAATTTTTTCCCCACAGACGAAACATAGATGGTTACCCATTTTCACAGGAATTTTTCCTATTGACCTCTCTACTTATGTGGGAGCAGGAATAGGAGAAATTTCTTTCCCATATGTGGGGAAATGATTTTTCTCTCAGTAGGGGACGGACCCATTCCTGCAGGATTTTTTGGTGTATCTCTAGCCACGATCATACACACCTTGCGGATGAACTCCCCCACCGGAGCTGTGCAAGTTCTTGGTCACGTCCGGCCACCGCCGCCGGCGCCGGCAAACCGCCTACCTACACTTCGTGGTGGTTGGGTTGTGCTTGACCATCGCCAGAGAGATGGCGGGAAGAAAGACAGATGCTGCGTGGCGCGAGATCATTCTATTATTTCAAACGGCTTTCTGATGGTTGGCAAAACAGCCTTTATTTTCAAGACTGACTAGCCATGAAATTATGACTCATCCAAAGGTCAACCAGCCATCCACCATACATCAAGCAAACCCAAATCCAACATCACATCCATACATCGAGTTCAAGACACGGTTTTTGTTTGCGTTGGCTGAACTCCAGCATGATAAAAGGGCCATACTAGCGGCATCTATACAATTGTTTGAGTTGGTAGCTCACATCACACTGGGAATTAACCCAAGGGAGAATTCATCACAACGGGAGGACGGCGCGATGCAAAACGCTCAGTCGGCTGCCCTGAACAGGGTCATCAGGGACAGGAAGAGGTTGATGACATCGAGATAGAGCGAGACAGCAGCCCAGACATACTGGTCGTACGTGTAGCGCTTGATGATGTTGTCCGTGTCGTAGACGATGTAGCCACTGAAGATGAGCGACGCCAGTCCACCATAGATCATCTGAGAGATCTTGCCCAGCGGGAATAGGATCTGCATTTGAGAAGATGGAGTCAGCAACGATTGTCGAAGTAAGATCGCATAGGGTAGGGAAGAGAGTGATGCTGCATCTGACCTGGATGAATGCAAACACGAGCAGCACTATGAGCGAGGCGAAAAGGAAAGGTCCAAGGAAACTGAAGTCATGGCCCCTCCTTGCAGCCCAGAATGTGTAAGCAGTCAGGCTAACCACAACCACTGTTGTAAGAATTGCAGACTCCAGAATGACTTTGCCTGTTACCAACATATTATATTAGGAAACAGAACATGAACAGACAGGATATAAAGAGTAAACAGCATTACATACTAAAATACTGTCTAAAAAAGTTCCTGCAAATGCTTTATACATACATCTCTTTACCTTAACAACTTTTACGCAATTTTAAATTTTAACAATCAATATAACACATACACATTAAAGTCAGAAACAAATACTACGGCACACAGCACGAATAATCTACTTCTCAACAACCTTTCCAGATGTACATGATACTAGTCAAATGCACATGCTATCCCGTGCATGCCAACACATAGCAGACAGGTCACAATGTTCCAACAAGAAAATCTGGTTACATTTGACAAAGCATGCATATCAAATCACTTTAATCAAATGGGAGTAAGATGTGAAAAATCCTTATTTCATTTTCAGTTTTAAGTTATCACTGCAACCTAAACAATAACCTTACCAAAAATATGCTCAAATGATTGTTTATTCTTTGGACCTAAACTACGCATCATACTCAAATTGATACCGTCAAAAGATGACACCGAATGGAAGATTAGAACAGGGGCAGGAAAAATGTAAACAGCTTTGGAACCGCAGGTTCCAAATAATATTCTATGAAGGCCCAAGAGTTAACTTTATTCATTCACATGATTTAAAAAGAGAGGATATACTTGCTCATACCTCAACTTTACAGTAAGGCGAAAGGATCACATTAATAAACTAACTTAATATGCAAGATGATGGTATCCCAAATACTTTATGCCATCAAATAATATGCAATCCCAAAAGAGGGATGTATTCCAAATGCTTCTGACTTGGACAAGCATGTATTAAAGTCACAAGAACCTACAGCTTGGCATAGACAAAGACTGCCCAAAGTGGGCATTGGGTTGCCCAGCAATGTCATTGAAATTTCCCATGTCGCCCCACCAATAAACACGTTCTTTGGAAACTTAGCACAGAACCGGCAAAAAATTGAATGTACTAACATTGATATTTTTGATTAAATGAACTATTCGTCAAACACAAATGCATCGGTGTATCAATTAGGAACACACAAAAACACAATTGACGGTGAGATGATCAGTTACCACTGGTGAAGGCGCATGTCATGCCCACTGAGAAGCTGATGGCGACGGTGAAGAGACCGAGCAACACCAGGTTAATCGGGTGCTTCTGGTGGTAGTAGTACAGCGGGCATAGCACTGCATGCCAAAGTAAACAAGCATTCTTCGTCAGAACTGCCCTCGCAATTCACGCATTTTTTTCACCAATTCTAGTCTCGTCATTAGGAAGGGAGAGTCTGAAAAAGCAAACACGTTTCCACGACGCGACGGCATCGATTCGTGCACGCAGGAGAGCACGCAAACCAGCGTCAGTTTCACAGAGCCCCCGTACACTTGAGACATTTTCCACGGGAATATTTCTCGTGGAATTGGGGATCCGATTCGAAATGTAGCGCGCACTCTAACGAAACAGACTCGAGTGGATTCCTCGCATTTCTTCACAGAAACCCTAATTTCAGCACGAACAGAAAAAATTGAGGGGAAAACGAAACGATCCGGTGGATTAGTGAATGGGGGAGCTCACCGATAAAGGGGAGGATGAGGAGGAAGATGTAGAGCCCGAGGCCGGCGTGGGAGGAGACGAAGAAGTGGGAGATGGCGCGGACCTTGACGACGACCGCCGCGACGACCGCGGTGAGGAGGAGCTGCATGGAGAGGATGACGTAGATTTTCCGGATGAGCGCCCACCGCATCTCCGGGCTCTCCATCATCCCCGGGTAGAGTTCCCTCGCCCCCGCCTCCACATCGCCGCCCTTCTGGTACCGGAACATCTTGCCCTCCTCAAGTCACACCTCCGCTTCTCGGCTAAAAGCACTAGTGCTAGGGCTTCCGCGGCGGCACCGGCGGCGGCGGCGGCGAGGAGAAGCGAAGGAAGTAACCGAACGGAGACGGAGACGGAGACGGAGACGACCAGCGAGGTGGGAGAACTACTCTACCGATATCCAACCCAAGTCGCTTGTGAGCGGGTATGATTCGTCAGGCTCACATGTGGGACAGCGCTAAGTGGGCCATGCCGGGTCCACATGTCAGTGACGTCAAGACAGAGGTGAGTTGGGCCGGATGAGGTGGCGTCTGCGCACCGAACGCGCGGACCGAGTCCTCTGGTAGGTGACTTTTTTTTTAAAAAAAAACTAAATTTAAAATAGTTTGATGACTAAAATAAAAAATCGGGGCGGCCTTTTTGGTTTTTATTTTTTCATAAAAATATTGTTACTAAATTTATGATATTCTAACATTTAATTTATTTAAAAAACAATAAATGTTATATTAATTTTTTATTAGTGTATCACAAATTTTCTATATATTCTTATTATTTTTATAGAACTTTACCAATTTTTTAATTTCTCTAGATTTTTATACATTTGAATGATTTAGTTCCAAACTGATCTATAACAGTTTGGCTCACCCGTATAAAAAATTTTAATTCGAAATTTAAAATTTATATATTTTTTGTTTGCCTACCCTAACAATACGGAGGCAAATCGGTTTTTTAAACGTAGGCTAGAGCCGAGACGTTCGAGACAGAAACGGAATGTGGACGGAGTCCATGGAGACGCGCATGGGCCGAAGAGACGGGATGGATTTCGGCAGAAGGCCGGTGGGCCTACTTTTGATGGGCCTCGATCCTGGGCCCGTATACGTGGGCGGGCCTAGATTTCGACCCATCCATTTAAGAAGGCCTTTGTTACCGCTGAATGGGCCGAGCCCAATAGATGTGTTGCGATGTGGGCCTTCGGAAACATTTTTTTTTGGGGGAGGGGGGAGGGCAATTCGGTCTTTTTGGTTGCCACTGAGTAGGGATGGGCCCACAATCAAGTGAGTAAGTGAGTGAGCTCAGCAGCAAAAAGGAAATTCAAATGAGATTTTGCGTAATCACGTTGCAAACTGGTGCGAAAAGAGAAAATAAATTGACGGATGTTAGTACGGCTACCTCTGTTCTGAGAAGACGACATTTTGAATATTGATATTGACATAGTATGTAATATTTTTAATCTATTAATAATTTAAAATTTCGATATCTTTTTACATGCTAGAATTCCTACAAAATTTAGAGTAATTATCCTATCCTAGGAAATTCCTTTGAAGCACTCTTACCATCCAAAGAACTCCATAGAATTTTTTCTTTGGATTGAGATCCTCTATTCTTCGTACATAATTTCTTGAATCCAAATGACACCTTAAGGTAAAAGCGACCAACTGTGAGAGGATGAGAGCTAAGAGAGTATTTATTTTGGCCCCAGTAGTACATTATACATACTATGCATGGTGAATATTATTTGTAAAGTTATGTCCATATAACATAGATGAAGATACACATGGCCGTGAAAAATGCCTAAATTTTTTACCAGCTGAAATATTTTGGGTGTGCAGACATCTAGTATTTGAGCTGATCAAAATTCAAAATCAAATGCACGCCAAATCTTTGTCAAGCAAGGGGGTACCACACCGAACAATTATGATTCCCAACGTCCATTCCGATCAATCCATGCGTCAACACTCGACATAAATCTTGGCCCTTTTCTAGTTGTACTTTTAATTTGATGGCTACGTTTGAGAGATTTTCTTAGCTATAGCTGTTTTTAAAATCTTAAAATTTATAGTTCACTAAATAATTTATATTTTTGTTTTATATTATAAAACTTAATAACAACCAAATCTATAAATAAATTAGTATTTAGAAGCTAAAAAAATTATCTTCTTGAGAATAAATTCTCACAAGTTATATACTCGGCTTCTTAGAATATTAAGCTCCTCAAATAAATCCTGCGGTTAGCATAAACATCATTGTGTGAATAATATAAGATCATGTGACACTAAATAGATCCAACTACTAGGATCCACACGCAGACAAGCTTGAAACAAACAAACAAACAAGAAAACGAACGGTATTGAAAAGCACCTCAACAAACGACGATTGTTTTGTAGAGCATAGTACTAGTAAATCATCGAAGATAATCTGTCAAAACAAAGATCAAAGGTAAATTAGCAGCGTCATGTATAGAATACTAATTAATGGGATCAAGAGATCTACTAACCACTAGTACTAAATAAATACTAATTGACAGAAACATGGGTAGTTTAAGTGCACATTTCATCATTAATGCTACTATGTTCTATCCTCCATTCTTCACCTAATGACTAATCATCATTCGATGTTTCGATTAGCTTTTTCGAAACAAATCGTTCTCACGTATACATAGTACTACAATCAGTATAGGTACCAGCCAACAAGACATAAATACACAACGACATGTACAGAGGTGCCCTCCGACCTAAGAACGTACGGCCCACAAGTTTTCACTGTAATATTGGTCGTGATTGGAGATATGACTGTGGATATTCTAAGGGCTGCAACTAATCTGAGTATATTTAGAGGTTTCAGATGTTAAGACGTAACTAATGAGTATTTGGATAGTAGTAAACACTATTTTCTATATATTATTAAGATACTTATCAGTTATTTCTCATAATCTTAAGCTTCACAATCGAGCCAATAATCTCCACTTCACTATTTAGTTTGACCAAACTCACCTAAAAATGTAGTATACTCTCCAAAAACAAACCCAACTTTTGCATCTCAGGGCTTGTTTAGAAGGGATTCTAACATTCATAGCTAGAATACGAAGTTCTTCTAAACTATTTAGATTTTTGCTTTAAATTATAAAAATCAATATATATAAAATCTAAAAATAAAATATAATACATAAGTTAGAAAATATCAATTTTATTAGATTCTCGCTATCCCTTAAATCTGAAGCTCATCAACACTCTAACAAACATGAAGAGGAGTTCTCAACAAACAACAAACTACTCTCAGCCATTATCGAAGAAAATGGCAACTCTCACCCATCTGATATTGTGCATTCTACTGTTGCCTTATACAGTAAGGCTAATTCCCTTGCTTTTTTTTCTTCGAATTGTTCAATTGATGTTGTTGATCAAACTACAAATAAGATATGCCTCCGACATGGAGAATTTTATTTTTTAAGTAAACCTTTTTAACAGATGTTTTAAAGTAAACTAGCCTTTTAATTTATTTCTAGATCTGAACCATTTCACAATAAGGTTTATCGTGTGGTATGTTTTAAAATTTTATTATGAAAAGGTTTGAAACAAAATTTACCTCTTTCAATCAAATTAAAAAGGTTTGGTATACGGTTTTAAAATGTTTTTTTTGAAAAAATTCATATGCATTTGTTTTTATAAATTGCACAATTTAAATGCGTATTACATCGTAATCTAGATTGATAATACGATTTAAGCTGTTTTGAAGCTGCCTTGCATTCTCTGCATGGATTCATGTGCTCATCATCACTTTCAAATTTTTTTCTCCAAAAAAGGCGCACACTAAAATTTTAAAACATTTTCTCTACTAAGCTAAGCTCCAATACTTTATTTATTCCTCTCCACAATCCACATCGACTTCCACTACCGAGGAAAAAAAATTCTCATTTCCATCTCGTCGTCTTCTCCTTCCTCTCTGCCTCCTCTCTCCATCGGAGTTGCTCTCGCAGTTGCAGGATCCGAATCCGAGCTCACCCGCGGCCGCTGCTGGGTGCCCGCGTTCGTCCCGTCCCCTGCTCCTCCCCGCCATTGCCGCTGTTCCTGCTGCGCCGCTCCTCGATCCGTGGGATTTCGATCCAGCGCGCGGTGTGTCGGGCGCGCAAAGGTCGTTTTTTTCCGCCGAGATTCGGTCCGGAGGGTCCTCCCGCCGCGCGATTCTGCGGGCCATTTTGGCCCATTTCTTCGGATTTTGCCCGGGCTGTCGTGGTTTGGATCGGTAGGTGGTCGGGTGGAGTTAGAAAAGGTGGTTCCTTGGCCCCCAAATTCCAACCTTTTTTTTCAGCTCCTTGGCATTTCTTGACTGGATAGCTAGATTGGTGAAGATTTTGGCTCGTGGTTGGTGGCTGTTGTACCATTAACTTGTGATTTGTATCCGGGATTCCGGGTTTGCGCAAAATCTGTGAGTGTGGAGATTTGGGAGGTTTTCTCCTTCCTGTGCTCTATGAGGAGCAGCTTCCTGCTGGAATCGCCGTGCGATGAGCAGCACATACATGGCTTCAATCCGCAGTCCTGGTTGCAGGTAGAGCGGGGGAAGCTGCCCAGATCGTCCTACTCGCCTTCCTCCATGTAAAGAACACTACATTCGATTCCAAGATTTTCATTCTCTCGTTCTGTTTAGCTCATTTTAGTGTGATGTTACTAAGCTGAACTACATATTCTGATTAGTTTCAATTATCTGCTATATGCAGTGAATCGCTCATAAAGATTGCAGAGCCGCCTGTTGTACCATTGTATAAACCCTTGGATTATGTGGAAGTGCTGTCGAGGATCCATGAGGAGCTCGAGCAATGTGCACCGAGTGAGCGGCCGGGGCTGTATTTGATACAGTCCCAAGTGTTTCGGGGTCTTGGTGAGGCAAAATTGCGCCAGAGGAGCCTGCATTCTGCTTGGCGCTGCGCTACCACTGTTCATGAGAAGGTTGTATTTGGGGCATGGCTGCGGTATGAGAAGCGGGGGGAGGATATCATATCTGATGTCCTTGCATCATGTAGGAAGTGCTGCCAAGAATTTGGGCCATTTGATGTTGCATCCGAGATGCCTGTAGGGGACTTTGAGATAATTGGTTCTTGTGACATGGGCCCATGCTCACAAGTTTCCTGTACAGTGACCTTCCAAATAAGGGATGGGAAGGTGGCATGTGATAGGTGTAAGATTGCCGGTTTGTCGATCCCGTTTTACTCCATGCTTAATGGACCATTTACTGAGTCACAGCATGGTCTTGTTGATTTGTCAGAGAATGGTATTTCACTGGAGGGCATGAGGGCTGTGTCTGAATTTAGTTGTACATATAGCTTAGAGGATTTGCCTTTGGAAATCTTGCTGGAGATCCTGGTGTTTGCAAATACATTTTGTTGTGACAAACTGAAAGATGCTTGTGATAGGAAGCTAGCTTCATTTGTTTCATCAAGGCAGGATGCTGTTGAGCTCATGGCATTGGCATTTGAAGAAAATGCACCAGCCCTTGCCACATCTTGCTTGCAAGTGTTTCTACAGGAGCTTCCAGATTGTCTAACTGATGAGCTAGTAGTTAGCCTATTCTTGAGTGCAACTGAACAGCAACAATGCATCATGGTGGGACAGGCCTCCTTTGTGTTATACTGCTTGCTTAGTGAGGTTGCAATGAACATTGATCCAAGGACAGAGGCAACTGTACGCTTATCAGAGAAGCTCACTCAATTGGCAGTTACTCCTACACAGAAGCAAATAGCTTTTCATCAGCTTGGATGTATTAGGCTTTTGAGGAAGGAATACAATGAAGCTGAACTCCAATTTAACATTGCTTTCTCAGCTGGCCATGTGTATTCCATTGCCGGTCTTGCTAGAGTTGCTGGTATAAAAGGTAAAAAGATTTTGGCTTACGAGAAGCTCAGCTCAGTCATAACATCGAGCATACCACTAGGATGGATGTATATGGAGAGATCTCTGTATTCGGAAGGTGGTAAAAAGTTGGCAGACCTTGACAAAGCAACTGAGCTGGATCCAACTCTTACTTACCCTTACATGTATCGAGCTGCATCCTTGATGAGAAAAAAGGATGCAAGACTTGCCTTAGAGGAAATCAACCGACTATTGGGTTTCAAGCTAGCATTAGAATGCCTGGAGCTCCGGATTTGTCTATTTCTGGCTCTCGAAGACTACAAATCTGCAATTTGTGATATCCATGCAATTCTTACACTTTCTCCTGAGTACCGGATGTTGGAAGGACGTGTAGCTGCTTCCAAAATAGGCACTCTTCTTGGGGCACATGTTGAGAAGTGGAATACGGCTGAATGTTGGCTTCAACTCTACGAGCGCTGGTCATCAGTGGATGATATCGGTTCCCTTTCAGTGATTTACAGGATGCTTGAGTCAGATGCAACAAAAGGTGTTTTGTACTTTAGGCAATCTTTGCTGCTCCTTAGGTAACTTCTACTAGCACCTTCCTCAGATGATTCCCTTATGGCATTTTTGGTCTCCAATTTAACTATAGTTGACGCTAAATATTTTTGGTTCCAGGTTGAACTGTCCTGAGGCTGCAATGCGCAGTTTGCAACTGGCACGACAACATGCAGCAACTGAGCATGAACGGCTTGTGTACGAGGGGTGGCTTTTGTACGACACTGGGCACTGTGAGGAGGCCTTGCAAAAAGCGGAGGACTCTATTTCTATTCAAAGGTCATTCGAGGCTTTCTTTCTGAAAGCCTATGTTTTGGCTGACTCGGGTGTCGATCCTTCTTATTCTGCTACTGTTATATCACTTCTTGAAGATGCATTGAAGTGCCCTTCAGACCGGCTTCGGAAGGGTCAGGTTAGTATTGTTGTCAACGCACATGATTCATGATCACTCATGCTAATTGATTTGATTTGAACACGCAGACACGCAGTTAATCTCATATGGCTCATACTTAGTTAAGTGTAGGGAATTTGGTTCCCAAACTTCCTGTATGCTTTGCTAGGCAGTAAATAAAGCAAAGAAAACATTTGATATTGATTAAAAATAAGCATGTGGCAGGAGAATTCCTGGTATATTACTCCCTTCTTCCACAAATGTGGGGCATATTTTGTATTGCACATAGAATAATGAGAGATTGAAAAGCCTAGACTAGCCATAGTCATTGTATCGAGCTACTATATAAAGTTGGATAGGTATTTATTAGGGGTATAGATGGTGTGATATGAAATATCCTTATGTTTTTGGGCAAGGCCATTAAAAGAACACCTTATATTTGTAGACGGAGTGACCAGTTGTCTCGGTGAAATGAGAGTTGCTGCAGAGAAAGGGTATTGTCTGGCTAATCTTAAATTACTTTGTCCTCCAAAACTATTCCCATGACACTAAATTTATATCCTTGATGGTGAAGTGCAACATATTATATAGAAATGTTGTTTTATGCATACCAATGATGTGCACATGCGTGAAAAAACAGAAAGAAGTTCAAGAATCTGAACGTGAAAAGTCACTTAATGATGAACACATATGCTGAGGGGGGCGACA
>KE373020.1:222750-233461 GCA_000418225.1 Zizania latifolia | reverse complement strand
GGATCAACCCTCGCCGCTTCAGCTTCACGCACCCGGATTGGACCGGACGCCTCCGCGACCCCTCTGGCCGGCCGACGCCCGTCCGTGTACCTGAGTCGCACGACAGCTCCGTCACGGTCGAGTCTTCTTCTCATCCTCATCTTCTCTTCATCTCCCCGGTTGACAAGCACTCATCACCTCATGGTGGCAACCATGACTCCTCAGCCCTGCACATTTATGAACTATCTTAGATTTTTGAGTAGATTCACATGCAAATCACAGTAGCTATGCTTATCTGTGAACTATCTTAGATTTTTCTTTAGTTTCACACGAAATCATAGTTGCCATGCTCATCTGTAAACTATATCCTATTTTTGTTCAGTTTCACATGCAAATCATGGTAGACATGCTCATCTGTGAACTATCTCATATTTTTGTTTACTTTCACATGGAAATCATAGTAGCAATAGTCATCTATGAAGTGTCTTAGATTTTTATTTAGTTTCACATGCAAATAATAATAGCCTTGCTCATGTGCGAACTATCTCAGATTTTTCTTTTGTTTCACATGAAATCATGGTCACAATGGTCATGTTCGAACTATCTCAGATTTTTCTTTAGTTTCACATGCAAATCATAGTAGCAATGCACATCTCTGAACAATCTCAGATTTTTGTTTAGTTTCACGTGCAAATCATAGTAGCCATGATCATCTGTGAACTAAATCAGATTTTTTCTAGTTTCACATGCAAACCTTGGTAGCCATGCTGATTTGCGAACTATCTCAGATTTTTTTTGTTTCACATGCAAATCATAGTAGCCATGCTCATTTGTGAGCTATCTCATATTTTTGTTTAGTTTTTCACATGAAATCATAGTAGCATGCTCATCAATGAACCTTCTAAGATTTTTGTTTGGTTTCACTTGAAAATCATAGTAGTCATGCTTATATGCGAACTAAATCAGATTTTTGATTAGTTTCACATGCAAATCATACTTGCCATCCTCATCTGCGAACTATAAGAGATTTTAGTTTTGTTTCACATGCAAATCGTAGTAGCCTTGCTCATTTGTGAACTATCTCAGATTTTTGTTTAGTTTCACATGCAAATCATAGTAGTTATGCTCATCTGCGAACTAAATCAGATTTTTGTTTAGTTTCACAAGCAAATTATAGTAGCTAGACTGATTTGTGAACTATCTAAGCTTTTTCTTTAGTTTCACATGAAATCATCGTAGCCATGCTCATTTGCGAACTATCTCAGATATTTGATTAGTTTCACATGCAAATCATGGTAGCTATGCTCATCTGTGAACTATGTTAGATTTTTCGTTAGTTTCACATGAAATCATAAATCATATTTTTGTTTAGTTTCACATGTAAATCATAGTAGCCATGCTGATTTGTGAACAATCTCATATTTTTCTTTAGTTTTACATGAAATCATAGTAGCCATACTCATTTGCGAACTATCTCTGATTTTTTTAGTTTCACATTCAAATCATAGTAGCCTTGCTCGTCTGTGAATTATCTCAGATTTTTCTTTAGTTTCACATTTAATCATAGTCGACATGCTCATCTGCGAAATATCTCATATTTTTGTTTAGTTTCACATGTAAATCATAGTCGCTATGCTCATCTATAAACTATCTCAGATTTTTCTTTAGTTTCACATGAAATCATATTCGCCATGCTCATCTGCAAACTATCTTATATTTTTATTTAGTTTCACGTGCAAATCATAGTAGCCATGCTCATCTGTGAACTATCTCATATTGTCGATTACTTTCACATGCAAATCATAGTAGCAACAGTTATTTATGAACTATCTCAGATTTTTGTTTAGTTTCACATACAAATCATAGTAGCCTTGCTGATCTGTGAACTATCTTAGATTTTTCTTTAGTTTCACATGAAATGATAGTCGCCATGCTCATCTATGAATTATCTCAGATTTTTGTTTAGTTTGACATGCAAATCATAGTAGCCATGCTCATCTGTGAACTATCTCATATTTTTATTTGGTTTTTCGCATGAAAATCATAGTAGCATGCTCATCTGCGAACTATCTCATATTTTTTTGGTTTCACATGAAAATCATAGTAGCCATACTCATATGCGAACTAAGTCAGATTTTTGTTTAGTTTTACATGCAAATCGTAGTAGCAATGCTGATTTGGAAATTATCTAATATTTTTGTTTAGTTTGACATGGAAATCATAGTAGCCATGCTAATCTATGAACTATCTTAGATTTTGGTTTAGTTTCCCATTCAAATTATAGTAGCTATGCTCATTTATGAATTATTTCAGATTTTTCTTTAGTTTCGCATGAAATCATAGTAGCAATACTCATTTGCAAACTATCTCAGCTTTTTGTTTAGTTTCAAATGCAAATCATAGTAGCCATGCTCATCTGTGAACTATCTCAGATTTTTCTTTAGTTTAGAATGAAGTCATAGTAGCCATGCTTATTTGCGAACTATCTCAGATTTTGGTTTTGTTTCACATGAAAATCATAATAGCCATGCTCATCTGCGAACTAAATCAGATTTTTGTTTAGTTTCACATGCAAATCATAGTAGCCAGTCCTACTGCCAAGTGCTTTTGTACTGCTTTCCTTAATGCCTGGACGCCAGGGCGAGGAGTTGATCGGGTTTGAGAGACAGACGGTGTCTGCTGAAGTAGGTGCCCTGGCTCCCGATGTCAAGACCATCCCATTTTTCCTCTCGGTGAAGAAGGCGGTGTCCCTTTGTGTTGTTCTCTCAGGCGGTGTCCCTGGTTGTTGTACTTTCCAATCCGACTACCTCGAGGGGCCCAGAGACGTCTCTCCCGTTATGTAGGAGGGGTAAATTCCATCATGACAGCTCACATCCCACGACATGTTTCGTGACACACCTAAAAGCAACCTTTATAACTACCCTGTTACGGAATAGCGTTTGGAAGCCCCTAAGTGTGCTACTACACATTCTGGAATCAATGACGATCTCAAGTCTAAGAATTCTGCAGGTACACCATTTGAGATGACAACTAATGACACATATAAAATAATAATCCTAGCAGTATCTTAAGGTGGGTCTATCCAACTCCATGTTCACCAACATGAGTCCACATCACTGATTTGACATCTCTATGTCTATGATCTGTGAAACCTGATCATCAATCAGACAAATGTGCTAATCTATAAATCATCACTGTCACACATCCTCACTTAGGTTTCCATTAAGGAAAGCCGTCTTGACATCCATTTGCCATATCTCATAGTCATAAAATGCGCCAATTGCTAGGATGATCCGGATAGACTTTAGCATGGCGACGGATGAAAATGTTTCATCATAATCAACACCTTGAATCTGCCTAAAACCTTTCGCCACCAATCGTGCTTTATAGATGTGAACATTTCCATCAACGTCTATCTTTTTCTTAAAAATCCATTTACACTCGATAGTTTTTACACCATCAGGTGGATCGACCAAGTTCCAAACTTGATTCTCTCGCATGGATTCTAACTCGGATCTTATGGCTCCAAGCCATTTCTCAGAGTCTGGTCCCATCACTGCTTCTAAATAGGTCTTAGGTTCATTATTATCGAACAATAATATGTCGAGCTGCCCAGCGGTTAAAAATGCTAACCGCTCGGGCGCACGACTCAACCTCTCCGACCGACGTGGGGCTGGTGTCTCGACAACAAGCTCTATAACATCTTGCATGCGAGTGGCGGTTCAGTAGGAGCTAAAACACTTTCTAGTGGTTCTCCAACCTCTTCGAGTAGCACCGTGCTCCTACTAACCTCTTTCGAGAGAAACTCTTTCTCAAGAAAGACACCATTTTGGGTGACAAACACTTTGCCCTCTTTCCGGTTATAGAAGTAATATCCTTTAGTTTCCCTAGGATACCCCACAAAGAAGCATTTATCAAATTTGGGAGTGAGCTTATCAGACGTCAAACGTTTTACATAGGCCTCACATCCCCAAATCTTTAGAAAAGACAACCCGGGAAGCTTTCCAGTCCATATCTCATATGATGTCCTCTCTATTGATTTAGATGGAACTTTATTTAGTGTGAAAGTAGCAGTTTCTAAAGCGAATCCCCAGAAAGACAATGAAAGATTAGTTTGACTCATCATCAACTAGACCATGTCCAACAAAATTCGGTTCCTCCGCTCGAACACCCTATTCCATTGGGGCGTGCCAGGTGGAGTCAGCTGTGGAACAATTCCACGCTGTTTTAGATGGTCATTAAACTCATGGCTCAAATATTCACCTCCACGATCCGATCGTAGAAATTTGATTGTCTTGCCTGTATAATTTTGTACCTCATTCTGAAACTCCTTAAACTTTTCAAAGGATTCTGACTTATGCCTCATTAAGTAGATATAACCATATCTACTAAAGTTATCGGTAAAAGTTATGAGGTACTAAAAACTACCTCTGGCTGTAGAACTCATTGATCCACATACATCAGTATGTACAATGGCCAACAGCTCCTTTGGCCTCTCACTTTGACCAGTGAAAGGCGACTTAGTCATCTTGCCAAGTAAACAAGACTCACATGTGTCAAACGATTCAAAATCAAATAACTCCAAAAGCCTATCTCTATGGAGCTTCTGCATGCGCTTCTCATTTATATGACCCAAACGACAATGCCAGACATAGGTAGGATTCAAATCATTGAGTCGAGGTTTCTTTGTATTAATGTTATAGACATGTGTATCCTCAAGATTCAGAACATATAAGCCATTCAACAATGGACAAACACCATAGAACATACCATTCAAAAATATCGAACAATACTTGTTCTTTATTACGAATTAAAAAAACGTCTACCTCTAAACATGACGAAGAGATAATGTTTCTGCCCAAGGCGGGAATAAAATAACAATTATTTAACTCCAAAACTAATCCTGAGGGTGGCGACAAAGAATAAACGCCGACGGCCAATGCAGCAACTTTTGCACCATTGCCGACGCGAACATCCAATTCGCCTCTTGCGCAATTCCTAGTCCTTTTCAGCCCCTGCAACGATTTGTAATGATTTGCAAGTGTGAATCATTGATCCGGTATCAAATACCCATGAATCACTTGGACGAGTAGCAAGATAAATTTCAATAACATTTATACCTAAAGCGAAAGTCATATTTTCCTTCTTTTTCTTTTGTTCTTCCAAGTATAACTTGCAATTCCTCCGCCAATGGCCAGGCTTATGGTAGTGGTGGCAAGTATCAGAGCTAGCAGGGCCCGACTTAGACTTTACAACTGAATTAGACTTAGAGCTCGAGATCACATCTGAAGCTTTAGCCTTTCCCTTACGCTTTCTCTTCTTACTTTCCTTTTGAACCATCATCACATGACTAGAATTTTTCTTAAGGCTTTCCTCGGCTGTCTTGAGCATCCCATGAAATTCAGCCAAGGTTTTCTTCATGCCATTCATATGATAATTCATGATGAACGGCTTGAAGCTCGTAGGATGCGATAGAAGAATCACATCAGTGGCCAAATCTTTATCAAGTTTAGAGCCAAGCTTCTCTAGGTTCTCAAAGTAACCAATCATCTTGATCACATGAGGACTCACTGGACTGCCTTTCGCCAACCTGCACGTAAATAAAGACTTTAAGATATTATACCTCTCAGTCCGTGCTTAGTTCTCAAATATGCCCTTCAGCCCCACAATCATATCGTAGGCATCCCTATCCTCATATTGCTTCTGAAGCTCAGAAGACATGCAGGCAAGCATGAGACAACTGACATCAACTGAATCACTAGCGTGCTTCTCATAAGCCTGCCTTTTAGTAATTTGTGTATTATCCGTTGGTTCATCAGGGTGGGGTTCCTCTAGAATATAATCCTTTTTCTCCTGCTTGAGAACAATTATCAAGTTTCCGTACTAGTCAATAAAGTTTGTTCTAGATAATTTCTTTTTTTCAAGGATGGATCGTAGGTTAAAAACAGAAGTGTTCTTTGCAGTAGGTGCCATGATCTACAACAATAATGCAAGGTTCAGCATTATGCTATGTTAATTTTTTATCAAATAAAAGATGTGCCACAATATGTAAAATGATCGCTTTCCCTCGAACGACACATTGTGGGACAAGATCCATATTCATCTAACTCCTACTGAGCTTTGGCATCACTGCTAGAAGATTAGTGACATAGATAAGCAATACTTGCTAATCACATCATATGTGACTCTTGTTCATTGGGGTAGCATTCAATGCCTGACTCCCAACTCCATGCCACAAAGCCTAAAACCGTTTTGATAGCTTTGTTAAGCAAACCAATACTATGCATGTGGTGTCCGATATCCACCCTAACTGGTCAAGATAAAAGACGGCACCCTGCTTTGGCAGACCCACCATCGATGATCGAGAACCTTAGTAGGTGCAGCTATTGGAAAGAGCATCAATACTTAATTTTCTGAGAAAAACTATTCTAACATGATAACGATGCCTACCGCACATAGAACATGAAAGAATAGTATAACAGGAACATAATTAATATCACATGCAATCATATTAACTATGACATAGTATGGTCCTCTTCACATGGTGATCTCCATCTTCATGGTTCCTGTCCATCGGGTCATCACGCTTTAGGCCTCCATGAACTTGTATCAGTCTATTACACCTAATAGCACTATACTAATTACATGAGCAGAAGCATCACATGTCGACGCGCAGGTCGTATAACATTTGAACAGCCTTGGGTTGTAATCAATCATGACACGCAGGCCATGTTATTACAAGCTTGTATATTATACATTTGCAAGGCCATACCAATCACAACATTCCCTGCAAAAATAAGTTAGGTGGAATGTAGACGTGACTGAACCTAGCCCGGAACTTTTGGCCTGTAGGCCCGGAACTTCCGGTTGAAGGGCCCGGAACTTCCGGCTGAGGGCCGAAACTTCCGAAATCAACCTTCTAACTCGAATTTATTTTGGCCCAGAAGTTCTGAGTCACACCCAGAACTTCCAAAAATAACCTTCTGTACGGAATTTATTTCTGTCCAGAACTTCTGGGTCACACCCGGAACTTCCAAAAATAACATTCTGTATCGAAAATTATTTCGGCCCGAAACTTCCGGTCCAACCAGAACTTCCAGAAAATCCAACAACAAAAATAATAGATCCAATATATTTCCATCACATATCACCATATGTGATCGATCCAAATCGAACACTATGCACATAGGCTCTGATATCACTGTTGGGATACGGGGAGGCTACGCTAGCGCTTAATTTCAAAAATTTATCTCGTTAGCCAAGGAACAATGCGTGTAATGGGATCATGGATCATTACCTCAAGCCTCGAGACACGCTCGGACAGCGAAAGTAGTGTCGATGAAGCACGTCCTCGAGCTGCTCCTCCTAGCTTCGTTCGTTCGTCGGTGATCCGGCGATGAAGACAACGCGATCCTACGATTCGGCGATCTCCACGGGAAGAAGACGAGCCCACTATTGGAGTAGTGCCTCCACGGTATCCATATGTCCGGGGACAGGATCACCTCGCACCAGCTTGCTAGCACCACTCGTGAGATCTGGGGAGATCGATCACAACACTTGCAATCCAGGAGAGAAGAGAGGTGGCGGCTAGAGTTCTCAACTAGGAGCAACAGCAGCATCAACTTTTTTCGTGCTAGCCCCTCCTCTCTTTATATAGCACCCTGTCACGGGCCTTTAATCTGTATTAAAGTCCAATATATCTAATCTGTTCGCCTGGACCGGAACTTCTGAAAATAATCTTCTGTATCGAATTTATTTCAACCCGGAACTTTCGGTCTAACCGGAACTTCTGGTTTGTCTAGGCAGGCCCGAAACTTTTGGTCCAACCAGAACTTCTGGCTCCTCCAAAAACCAAAACTAGGGCTAGCCCAGAACTTCCGGTCTAACCAAAACTTCCGGATGCTCCAGAACCCGGAACTTCCGGCCCTCAGCCAAAACTTCCGGTTCCCTCATAATTCTCTTGGGCACAATTCCATCACCCAACTTAATTGCTTGTCTAGGGGGAAGTAGTTGGTGAGGTTGGTGAAAAAATATGCTTGACTGTAGGTGTACAGCCCTATGGTTTACCCCTTCCCATCACAGCGGTGTGTCTGGGGGGAAGTAGTCGGTGAGGTCAGGGAAGAAGCAGCGCCATGGGGTCGATGGGTGCCTGAACACATTAGCTTTATTGTAAAGACAACAAAGGTTATTTTACAGAACATTGTTAGGCATAAAATCGACTAAGGTGCTCGATGTTCCATGAGTTTGGTATTGCTTGCCCATTTTCTCGTATTAGCTGGTCTTGTTACTTCGGTGATGATGAAAGGTCCTTCCCAAGGGACAGAAAGCTTATGCATCCCGATGGTTGATTGCACCCGGCAAAGTACTAAATCACTGACCTTAAAACTTATGCTTTGTACGTTGTGGTCGTGATACCGTCGAAGGGCTTGTTGATATCGATATGCTTGACCTGTGGCAACTATCTTTGTTTCCTCGATGGAATCAATGTCTTTGGCCCTGGTCCGCTCTGTTGTTCCCTCGTCGTAGTGCTATACTCAAGGGGACTTGTGTAACATGTCAACTAGAAGGATTGCCTCAGAGCCATAGATGAGAAAAAAAGGGAGTCTATCCTGTACTCCTATTCAGTTGCTATAATCCCATTGACGCGTTTGCATTGATGATAGATGAGATGCCCTTGGGGGGTTCTCGCCTCCTTTATATACTCAGGAGGTGAGCCTAAAAACCCAAGACTCTATCTCGAGTCTAACTTGAATTGCCTACCAAACTTGGGTACTAAATCCCTAATTACAAGGATTCTGATACAAATAAATCTCTTGATACTATATCTGGAGTTCAGCTATCCGATAAGGACTCAACTTCCCTTATCGGAACCAAACCCCTATTTATGGGCCATATCGAACAATCAATGCTAGTCTTGACCTACCCTTGGTCTAGTCTGATAAGCCCAACTGCCCCGAGGGTCACATCCCCGACAGGCGCTGGTGTGTTGATCTACATCGCTGCTGCCTGAGTTAGAGCCTTGGCTTACTGCAACTCTGGGGTGTCGGGAAGCAAACCGAGTGCTCTCTCAATTGCCACTAGATGTGCAGCGGGAGTCTTGAAGACTCTCTAACCGTCGAATTCAAGGGTAAATTTGTCATCGAGATTATGATGGACCCCATTGTCCTGTGTGACCTTTGTTGCTGCGGTGCGCCTACGCCGATCACTGCTAGAACAAGATGCGTCACCCTCGACCATCATGATGAGATTGGTCGGGAACCAAGGACTAGGCACTTGAGGACTAGCCTCAGGCTTGCCGATGATCCCGATCTCTACCCATCGGCGCCAAACGACCTGACCCTTCTTGCTAGAGAAGACAGCATAATGCTTGAGATCGGCTGAGGTCCGATCACAGTTGGGCCGACTAGCCTCCTTGGAAAATGAAGAGGAGGCTTGTTCCCTCGAGCTGGCCAACTTGGGAACGATCCCTGACGCGGGCAGTGATAGGGCAAGTTGCCCCGTCGAATCGCTGGTGAATGTCAGGCTTTTGAATACAAAGACAGAGCTAGTGGGTACAGAAAACAACGAGAAAGATGCCATCGGATCTTAGTGAAAGTTGCCATGACCTTCTACCTAGTGCGCCAACTATCAATGAATTGACGAGCAGTCCACCCAAGAGGGTATCCAATGTGGTGAATAGAAGATTAGGGAAGCGTGGTACTCTCGAACCTGATGGTCGACTCTAAAAAACAAGAACCAAGATTTATACTGGTTCAGACCTTCCGAGAGATAATAGCCCTAAGCCTAGTGTTTTGGTGTATTATGTGGTGTCTAAACTTATAAAGCATAAAAGTATAAAGAATAACCTACCTATGGGGGTGCCTCGCTCCCCTTATATACTCAAGGGGTTAGCCCAATAACCTAGGACTCTACTCTGAGTCGGTTTCCCAGATGTCCGAGATTACATACCGAACCCGAGTCTTAATTCCCCATTTACAAGGATTTTGGTACAAACATATCTCTTTATACCGGATTCAGAGCTCAATTCCCACATAAGAACCTAATATTTCTTATCGGTACCGAACCCCCTTCATGGGTCATACTGGATTCCAATGCTAGGCTTGGCCTCCTCTCGATCTGGTCTGATAAGCCCATCATTGGGTACCTGGGGGTCATATCCCCGATAGGTTGATAGTCAATTCATTATTTTATAACAAGTAAAGTGATCCTATATTTCAATACATAAAAAGAATTATACTATCCTAATAAAATCTAGCCCCAAAGACGAACAATCTATTTCTAAAGTGATTGGTTGTATTTCTCAACTGGTGCTGGTTTGGGGTTACAATGTTATATTTTCTCTAGGATTTTAAAAAGTAATGAGATCTTTTAAAAGATTTTGAAATTCAAAAAAATTCTAATTTGGAGAATGTTTATTATTTACTAGATAATTTTTTCCTATAAATATCTGTAATCGTAACCGTATGTGTATCCGCTCTGTATTCCTATCCGATAATATCTGTTTCCGTATCCGTATCTGGGATATTCGAATCCGAATCCGAATCCAAAAAAATATGAAAAATGATATGATATCACTAATATTCGTCCGTATCCGATCCGTTTTCATCCCAACCCAACACTTCTTAAGAGTATGTAAAAACTTGCTTCTTGCAATACAAACTCTCATCTCATTCCTTTTCTCTGATACAGCATCCCAGAGTGTTGCCTGCCCCATTTGTCACACCTGCCGGCC
>KE373020.1:160766-185483 GCA_000418225.1 Zizania latifolia | reverse complement strand
CGGCTCGATAGCCGATAGGCGTTACTGCTTATATTTCTTGTCTATCTTATCAGTTGCAGGATCAAACTGGTTGGCACGCCATGAATCACAAATTTAGGACCTGCACTAGAGCTAAGCAGATCTCTCAGGCCACGCGTGTAACCAAAAACTTCACCAACACACCCAGAACTTCTGGTTCGTCCAAAATACACTTTCAAGCAGGCCTAGAACTTCCGATCCAACCGGAACTTTCGGTTCCTCTGGAAACCAAAACTAGGGCTAGTCCGGAACTTCTGGTCGAACCGGAACTTCCGGTTGCACTAGAATACGGAACTTCCGGCCTCAGGCTAGATCTTCTGGTTCCCCTAGAATTCTCTTGACATATTTTCATCAAATAGGACATGTGAGCTTATCATACTTAATCACGGAAACTGTCCCATAGAATAAAGGGGAGCCAGTTGAGACCTAACAAATGGTATGGAACCTCAGAAATAGACATATAAATATGAATCTTTCCATGAAGAAAGAAACTGACCATAAGGTGCGCACCAAAATAGCCGCTGGTATACTAAAGTACCTTGCTCCTATGATGGAAATAATAGTGAGCAAGATAATGAATCACTAGAATGTATAACCCATGATGAAATAACTAGAAGTTATAGAAGTTCAGGTGAATCCTGTGAAATAGCAACTGATGGAAATATGCCCAAGAGAATTCTGGGGAACCGGAAGTTCTGGCTTGAGTCCGAAAGTTTCAGGTTCTGGAGCATCCGAAAGTTCCAGTCCGACCGAAAGTTCTAGGCTAGCCCTAGTTTTGGTTTCTAGAGGAACTGAAAGTTTCGGTTGGATCGGAAGTTCTAGGCCTGCCTGAAAGTGTATTCTAGATGAACTAGAAGTTCCGGGTGTGACCCGAAAGTTTCGGGTCGAAATAAATTTGAGGAAGTTCTGGTTAGACCGGAAGTTCTGGGTCTGGAAGTTCCGATTGGACCGAAAGTTCTGGACAGAAATAAATTCATACAGAAAGTTATTTTCGGAAGTTCTGGGCCTAGACCAGAACTTCTGGGCTAGACGAACAGATTAGATCTGTTGGGCTTTAATACTGATTAAAGGCCCATGAGAAGACACTATATAAGGAGAGGAGGGGCTAGGACGAAAAGGTTGCTGGCTGTTTGCGTGGTTGGCTGCTGCTGTTGGTTGTTGCTTTGATCTAACCCTAGCCGCCACCTCTCCTGGCAACATCGGTTGTGGCTGTCTCTCCCTAACTTCCCACACGATACTAGCATACCGGCTTGAGGTGATCCCATCCCTGTACGTGTGAATACCGTGGAGGCACCGCTGCTACTACGGTGTTGATCTTTCCGTGGAGATCGCCGGACTATGTCGTCTTCATCGCCGATGAACGGACGGAGCTGAGCGGAGCCGATCGAGAACGCGCTTCATCAACTCTACTTTCGCTGTCCTAGCGCGTCTCGTGGCTAGATGTAATGATCTATGATCCCATTACACGTATGGTTCCTAGGCGAACAGGGTAAAAATTTTAAATTTAGTGCTAGCGTAGCCTCCCCATAACCCAACAGCAACTGCCAATTATTGGCACTCACTATTCATTATTGCCATGATCATAAATCTCAACCTTGAGCCTGTATCGCTCGTTGAATGTATGAAGAGGTCAGATTGAGAAGATTATAAGAAGGCAATGACAACTGGATTGTCTGAACAAACTAGAAAAATAGTAAGAGAAAAAGCATGGCTTATTGTATAAAGTTTTCACTCAACTGTCAGGAGTTGATTGTGAAATCTATTCCCTGATTATGGGCTGAATTACCTTTAGAAATATAATCTCAATGGTAGTCAACTAGCAGTTAAAAATCATAGTCAACTAGCAATTGAATATTAAAATCAACCAGGAGTTGAAAGAATTAACATGAAGTTAAAAATTAACTTGAAGTCACATTATGTTGAGTAATGAATTAATTGATGTTGTTATTTGCATGGGAGCTTGGATCGGACATTTGTATGAAGGTATACGAAGTACTATGTCCTGAATCAAGATAGAAAGAATAGAATAGTCTTAGTAGTATATAGTATATTTTCTCTGAAAGAAATGCTGCATGAATAATGAAGATCCCTGAATGAATTGTGAATATGGTCTGAATACCATGTGAAATTGAGGAAGCAAACTCACTATTCGAATTTGAGTTTGAAATATAACACTTGGATAGAACCAAGTTATACATTGGCTTGCAGCCAGAGCATGTGACTGATAAATTTTAGTACATCAGTCCACTTACACTTAGAAAGTGTTGTAGAGATTTGGTTTTAAAAAGTCATTTCCTTCTAAACCCCATGGATAGAAGGTCACTGCAAGCGGACCATAAATCCATAAAGATCTAGAGAAGAGGAAGAGAAATCTTGGGACCAGAATTCCCATACTTGAGTGATGTAAGTACGCTAATGTACCTGGCCCACTATATTAGACTGGACATTATGCTTACTGTAAACCTACTAGCATGATCTGGCTATATTTTCCCTAAGTGGTGGAACTGAAGTATCCTAGAAATCATCATAGAAAGTCCTGCATCGACTTCAACTTCAACGAACCACTCGAAAATAATAGTTTTTGTATGAAGCCTCACCAGAATGTGTATGGTTTAGAAGAATGGTTCATCATATCCAGAAGTTATGAGAATTGAATCATGCTAACACCTTTACTATTATCCATGAAGATAATATAACTTGCGTTACACAAATGCAGTCAAGATATGTGAAGAGCAATTTGATGAAGCTCATAAACCTTAAGTTCTTCTATGCTCATGAATTGCATAAGACGAATGAACTAAAGGTGATGCACACAAAGTCATGTGAAAATCTCGTAGATTATTCACTAAGTTTCTTTTAAAACATCTAGCTTTGAAGGATGTATTTGTTAGACTTAAAGACTTGTGCATTTCAAGGGGAGAAACTTCACATAACACCGACAATAAGAATTGAATCTTAGTTAAGAAGACTAAGTACCCGAATTGATCTTGAAGATCATATGAAATATTTAGGTGAATTATACTCTTTTTCTCTTGAATGAGTTTTCCTGAAGTTTCTTAGATTAAGGTTTTTAACGAGACAATTCATGTAACCAAGACACGCACTATGTACTCATTTTCCTAATTTTTTTCACTAGGTTTTTGGGGAGTTTTGATAAGGCATATGCATATCGCGAGAAGTGTCCAAGGGGAAGTGTTAAGAAACAAAAATTCTGAAGATTACGGTAACCGAATTCGGTTGTGAGCACGTCTATCTCTTAAGGGTTTTTGCCTATAAATAGAGATGTCATCTCTTCATTTGTATATAGTTGAATCTGAGCAATAAAAAAATTTGACTTTTTCCTACATACTATGTCATTGTTCTTTGTCTCTCGAAGCTCTGTACTATACACGGTAGCAGAGTTTCTCAATATTTTTTTTCCATTTGTCGTGTACCGAGAACGATGCAAGCCAATTTTCTAAAGTCAAAAACAAAAAAAAATGTTGCAAGGCCGGGCTTTTCCGGTCATAATCTGAAGTCAGGACAACAAATGAACATGCGTCGTAGTTTGGATTTGGGAAGGTTGACATTGTAGTACTTTCGGCCCTATAACGGTCCAATATTTGGTTTGCGAAATGTGGCCTCATGTGCTGGTGCTAATGGGAGGCTAAAAACGGTAGTTCATATAAGGTAGACCATGTTTGCCTTCATGCCCCCGGCCCATCACGATGCCATCCAAATTACGTACAATTTTAACGGAAAAATTGTAACCGCCATTCTACTTCGTTAGCTTTATAAAAATTCCACCCGATACAATGTAGTTATAAAAATATCATCCATTTCGTGTATAATTAGTAATTTTAGTCTTTTACAGTTCTTTTTCCTATTATCAATTTTTTTAGTTAAATAAACCGAATGAAATGACGAAACTGTCCTTATACATATTACAATCAACCAGACTGTTTTTTCTCTCAGGACCCTCACGCAGGAACTGCCAAACCTCGTCGCTAGCTGTAGCCCCAGTCCCACCGCCGTCGTCCCGCCACCGCCATGCCGCCGCCGCCCTCTCCCTCCCTCCCCAGTCGCAGCTCGCCGCCGCGCCCCTCCAGGAGCTGCCCCTCTTGCTGCATCGTGCCCCTCCTCGAGCTGCTGAAATTCAATAGTTAAATCCTTTGGTAGGTGTTTTAATTTTTAAAGTCAGCACTTCATTTATCAGTTAATCTCCTTAATCTTATTTAATTAGATACTGCGTCAGGGGTTTGGCAGATGTGCTCCCGAGAGAAAAAAACAGGCTGGTTGATTGTAATATGTACGAGGACAGTTTTATCATTTCACATGGTTTATTCGATTAAAAAATTGAAATTAGGGGGAAAAACCTTAAAAGGATAAAATTACTAATTATACATGAAGTATGTGATATTTTTACAATTATATTATATCGGATGATATTTTTACAAAGTCAGTGAAGTAAAGTGACATGGTCACATCCTTGTTTGGGGGTGTAAAACAGAAGTATTCGCACAAGAACTCCTCAAAATCATAACGTGTACAACCGGTGCCACTACGCTCGTCGAAAACACCATTACGATGATAGTTCGAATGGTTGCAGTATGTACAAATTGTTATGGCCACAACTCTCGATTATGGATGTGCTTACTGTGAACAGAGGTAGCTTGCCAACACTTAACTTGCCATTGAAAATCCAAACAAAGTACCAATTGAAATGTAGGAGACAACAACGGCTAGTGAATCATGCTGTTGTGCCAATGTAGCAACCATTAATTCTGAGTTCAATAGTGCTGAAATGACCAGTGTTGATGTGCCAATGTAGCCTTTCAAGTTCTCCATAGAAAGATGGAGCGTGGATAAAGTACCCATCTATTTTCTTGACCCTTTACCATTAGACAGTATTCAAATATGATAAGCATGATCGCATAAATGCCTCGAGGAAGGGTTACTAGAGGTTGCAGGTCATGAACACCCTGCAATGGTAATTTACATATTTTTGGAAATGGTTATACATGGGACATGCGTATATTGTTGGAGGAAATAAGAGAGAAACTGTATAAGAGATATCAATTACTCACCAGCTTAAGTTTGCATGGGTTTTCTCTTGAGTATTCCAAGACATATAGTTGCTTAGCCGGCTGTGTTGCGTATATCTCTAAATGCAAACGTACCATAGATCTCCATTGAATCAATACTGCTATAGGAGAAGATAGATTCAAATCAAATACTTGGATAGACCGACGACATTGTTCCTTCCTATTCCCGTTCGCGAACTGGACTAAATGCATGCTCTGTACATGTTTTGTTTGGATCGGAATTGAACGACCCCATAACAATAGAGATTTTGTTTGCCATTGAAAGAAATATTAAGAGATGGAAGAAGATGAGTTGGATAGTTTCGGTTTTAAAAGTTGAGTTGTTTTTTTATAGCCTTTCCTGAAAATGTGAGATTGTAAATAGAATTTTCCTAATTTAGAAATAAGTTGCAAAAAGATTATATTTTAATAAAATCAAATAATAAAAGTTTGTCAAACCATGACAGTTTTTCCGGCCCATGTCATGCAATATGCATTGTTGGTCAAAAAATATCTTTGACCGACATGTATTTTCTACGGTGGCTGTAAGTGGCGAAGGAAAAAACTAAACTGATATGTGATAAAATTTAGAAGTTGTTTGTTTGGGGTAGTTTCTAACAATTACATCCAACTATGCTAAACATAATTTAGAGACTAAATATCTACACAATACTGAGTAGGTATAAAGTCTAGAAATAAAATACTAACTAGAAGCTGACATATCATAAATTCTCTATATTCTCAACAACTCGGCAAGTAGGTGCTCAGTTTCCAGCTTGATTGTGAAGCACAAAACCTGCAGGGTAACGTAAGAGGCCAAGAAGGAAAAATATATCAACTCTCTGTAAACATTTCCCCCTGACATTAGTATTACGTGAATTCGATTTCTAAATTTTGGATGAAAATATCTTTAGAACTTTTTTCGGACATGTTGTATTGATTTCTTGTTCAAAACAACGTGCTTTGGTCCTTTGGACATTTTCACTGAATTGGTGGTCACAGCAGACTCACAGCTAGATATTTCACCAGTTTGTGAGATATTCACAAGCATTGCGCCACAGCCGTGAAGGACACGGCATTCGTACTGTAGCGTTCTTGTCCAAATCAATTAAGGACAAGTCTACTTGCCTGCTGCTCTGTCAAGGAAAGGGATCGACTATAGATGAATAGATAATATACCTCCATCTCAAAATATAATTACTCGTAAAGTTTAAATTTTATTCCAAAATAGTAACCTAATTCTAATTCTAGTAAAAATATTTTTACCTCTAAATTACTTATACTATTCTTAAACTTTATTAATCATTATTCTATCTAACTACTTTTAGACACACTTATCCATCCTGAAAAGGGTATTATAGTCATTTTATATATATCTCTTTAATACATGTGTACAATCCTAAAGATAGAATGGAGGGATTAGATAATAGATGGCAGATGGTTGATGGTTTGACTCATAACCAAATAGTTTGGTTCGGTGTATGCGGAGGAACAGAACGGGATGATTCCGGAATATAGGATGATACAGCTGTTTGGTTTGAGGTATGGGAGTGAAACCGAGTGGAACCAAATGATCTCAGAAAAGAAATATTCTATGTAGATGCTGAATGGTGTGGTACCAGATTTTTTGAAGAACCACATGGTTCCATGCGGCAGGGGCTGCAAGGCAGTGGCATACTGGGCGGCAGCGCAGCAGTGCGGCGTGGTTAGGGGTGGTGGGGCCAGAGGCGATAGAGCTAGAGGCAGCAAGGATAGGTGTGGCGGGTCGACGCAGCGGGGGTCAGCGGGTCTTGGTGGCATGATCAGGGCAAGGCACGACCTTGAGCGGCTGGGGTTGGCGGGTTAGGGCGACGCGACGGGCAAGGCACTGCCTTGGGCGGCATGGGTCGGTGGGTCTGGGCGGAGTAGCCGGGGCAGTGGGGGTCGACGCATTCGGGCGGAGCGGCCAGGGCGGCGGGGGTCAGCGAGTCCAGGCGGTGAGTAGCTGGCGGCGGTGGAGCGGTGCGGCTAGGAAAACGCGGCTAGGCGGCTGGGGCTTGATAGCGAGATTTAAGAATGGGGAAATTAACGATGGCTAGGGAGGGATGGCCTTGGGCGGCTAGGGCTAGGGTAACGATGGTAGAAGATTGAAGACGAACACGTGCGTTGCCCTGTCCCCAGCTCCCCCTCCTCGTCTGCGTGATTCTCGTTCTACTGCAGTCGGTAGAGCGTCCTCAACCACGAGCTCAAACTGCTACAAATGCGTCGGGACCGTAGCAATGGGAGCTACCGGAGCACAACCACAAAGTGCGGCACCCAGAACTCGACCCTCGACCTGTGTCCCTTCTCAAACTGAATCATCCCATTCATTCTCGTTCTCCAAACCAAACGCATGATCGAACCATTCCATTTATTTAACCAAACACGCTTGTGGAACGATCCCATTCCATTCTATCCCATAAAAATGGAACCATCCTATTCCACTCCTCCTTATTCATCGAACAAACATTACCTAAAGGTTCCAATGGATAAATTTAATATTAAAAAACTGGTAATGACTCTAGAATTTTTTTAAAATTTATATACATTTATTATATCGTTGAAGAGTTTCAAATACATAGCATCCACAATAATGTCCACAAACAACTTCTAGAAGCACTAAGATCGAAAAGAACCAAAAATGAATTCGTGGAGGGAGAATCTTCAAAGGTAAACCATTCATGTGCTATAGCTTGTCAGCATCCACAAGGCGCTGAAGATGTCGCACATCGATCGGCCCAGAAATTCTCTGTCCGATTCTGTCATGGGCTAGGGTTTTAGGCCAGACCCAGCCCATGAACAGTGTCCCGAGAATAGTAGGCCTGTGAACACTGCCCATGAACAGGAGCCCTACTGCGCCGATGAGGCTAGGGATCAATTCGACTATGTGTTCCAGAAACTATCATGCACGTGACAACTTGGTATCAGAGCCCACTTTCCTCGGGCGCTCTCGCTGCCCAATCTACCGCACAGCTGTCACGGCATCGGGGGGACAAGGGTCAGCGCACCATCGCCCTCTCGTTAGCCACAGTTCGCCGGCGATGGCTATCGATGGTTCGGCTGCCACGTTGCCGTCGGTAGAGGACCTCCTCCGGGAGGTTCTCCAGGGGATACGTGACCGCCGTTGCGCCCTTTAGGAGGAACAGGTGATGAACATGGTTCATGAGATTCGTCGAGTGATGTGGGACCTTCGTCGTGATTTGAATGCGCTTTGGGAGGAAGTTCATCGCCGACTTGATCAGGACCCTGGCGAGGTGCTGCCGACCGGGACCTTACGCAATGGCAGCCCGCCCTGCCGCCAGACGCCACCCCTTCCCACCGACCCGCCCCTGTCTAGCCGCGTAAATGATTCTGCCTCACCTGTTGTCGATTCACCGAAGCCGCCGCCACAATTTTCAGATTGCTTGGGTTCATCCCTGTCCATGGCGTCACCATCTTCTGCATCAGATGATGGAGTCAAGGTGCTAGATGATCTGACGGATAAGGTACAGGCGTTGCAAGCCTCTAATTTTGAGAAAGTCCAGGAAGATTGCACGCAGAACCAAATATGGCAAGGCCGAGCAGATCAAGGTGTGCCGCCCACATCATGGGTCCCCCACGACGAGTTCATGCGGTGATACCACGTTATCTAGCTTGAGGACGAGCTGACTTTCGACGGCAGGGGAGATGTTAGGTGCGGACGGGTTGAGCTACGGTTTGGAGTTGTCCTATCTCTACGAGGGATGGGATAGGGTCCGCCTCAAGCCGAGATGTAAAAGGCTTGAGTCATATTCGTGTTAGGTGTCGAGTTAGGTTTAAAGTCGTCTGGCAGCTCGAGGGCGAGCTACTCAAAGAGAGGGGTGTAGATGTCATAGGCTAGGGTTTTGTGCCAGGCCTAGCCCATAAACGGTGTCCCGAGAACAGTACCGTGAGCCTGTGAAACAGTGCCCGTGAATAGTATGGCGTGGTACTGTTCAAGTGAACAGTACTCCCACTAGGACTCTAGTAGAATTAGGGTAGATTTAGGGTTAAGAGTCTAATTGCAGTTAGTGTCGGTTTATCCTAGAAATAAGGAGACCCCTGCCCTATATAAAGAGATCTATAGTTTATAATTAGGAAGTTAAGAAAAGAATTAGTTAAGAAATAATTAGATTAGATCAGGCTGGCTTGGAGCCCTACCTTGTTGACGCGGAGGCTACCACGCCGATGAGGCTAGGGGCCAATTCGGCCATGTGTTCCAGAAACTATCATGCACGTGACAGATTCCGAACAATCTTGTCCAGTTCAAACACTCTGGGTCAAAGTCTACGCTGTGATTCTGTAATAGCTCGAGAGCTCAAGTGGCTGGAGTAACGCTGCTGTAAAACCATTTTTAAATCCCTAGAGCCTAAGCCAGATGAGCATCAAAGCTCGAAGTACACACAAAACCAAGTAGAAAAGGCAGACATTTTTCTCTTTTCAGCCGAGCAGAGGTGTGATGTTTTCTCTTCTCTCCTCGTCCGTTCTTAAGCTTCTCTTTACTGCTAGCTCCCTTGGCCTGTTTATCGAGTGAAGTGTCACCATATCACATTGAGCACAATCACATGTTTTCTGCAGAGAACCCGTCTCGTACCGAAGCTTGGATCTCAAGACAATACATGAAAAGGTTCAACGGCTAGTTTCGAGATCGAATCGCACGATCAAAAACTCCAGTGAGTGAATCGATCAGGCAGCTAGCAGCAGGCCCTATATATATTGTTACAACATATCAAGGTTACCATATAAATAGTTATACATTCTACACAGTTGATCAAGATAGCAAGAGCACAAATAAGAATAGTGGTATTCATATAGATGCCGACGACAACAACAATGTAAAGAGCACATATTACAGTCAAATTTGGAAACTTTACTACCTAGGGTTCAAGGTACCTCTGTTTCGGTGCCGTTAGGTCAATGGAACAAAAGGCATTACGGGTGATAAATACGGATTCACTAGTGTCAATCTAACTTAGGTTAGCTATAAAGAAGAACCTTTCGTACTCGCTAAACAAGTTACTCAAGTATTTTATGTGTCTGATACGATAAATAATAAGCTTCATGTTGTCCTAGCTAGAAAAAGATGGATTGTGGGTGTTGAAAATATTTTTGATGAGGACGAGTACAATCAGTTTGATGAGATACCTCCTCTTACCACCACAATTATGCCACAGGTTAAACATGATGAGAAGACTTTGTATCTACGCTCTGACCATTCTGAAGGGTTGTACATTAAGAAAGTAAGAAAATAGAAGGTGTAAAGGTTAAATTGTATATGTACAAGTGTTGTGTCGCGATGATCAATCTTTATTGTAATTTCACGAACATTTGTCTTTCAAGTGTAAGATGTACTTATACTAATTTATGAATATATGTGGAATGGAAATTCAAATACTAAGATGTGGGTGATTTGTACAAGTCAGACTGATTTGTGTAATATATGTGCAATGAAATTTTCTGGCAAGTCATATCTGTGACAATAAGTTGAAATCTGGATAAGTATTTTGCCAAATTATTAGTGACGGGCGGTACGCAATACCCGTCACTGTTGCTAAGTCATTAATGACGGGCAACACTTGTCATTAGTGACGGGCGGTACTACTTGCCCATCACTAATGACTTAGCAATGGTGATGGGCATTGCGTGCCGTCCATCACTAATAATTTGGCAAAACAGAACTAGCTCATTACTGCAGGCAGTTAGTGGCGATAAGTGGATGCCACCATTAATTGCCATTAGTGAAGCCCATTTAAATACCCTGGCTGCCTGCATTTCAACTTTAGAACACTAAAATTTTTACTTTGACTTCTCTTCTTTCTTGGCCATGGAGGCTTATGGTGGATGTTGCCTGGCTCGACGCATCCACCGGCGTGTAGACTCGTCGAATGAGGCTTCATTCCACACAAGCTGATCCATGACATCGTTGAATAGTCGGCACAACACTTGTGTGGTAGGTGACCACACAAGTGTTGTGCTAGGTGCCTATCGATCATTAGTGACGGGTGGTAACCAGCGCCCATCACTGATGATAAGTCATTAGTGACGGGTGGTAACTATCACCCATCACTGAGGAAAGTTATTAGTGACGGGTGGTAACTACCACTCGTCATTGATGACTCCCAATTATAAATAGGCGGGCCCCGAAGTGAATCGGCATGCTTTCATTTTGCGCACAACCCTAACCCTAGCCTCTCATCGCCGTCGCCTTCGTCGTGCTCCTCGCCGGCCCCACCGTGCTCCGTTCTGTCCTGGCCGTCTGTTCCGTCCCACGTGGCCTCCGTTCCGTCGTCTGTTCTGTCGCGCGTGGCCTTCGTTCCACCGTCCATTCTGTCACGTGTGGCCTCCGATCCTACTCACCGCCACCTCGGTTGCATCCTCCTCCTCCTCCTAAGGTCCTCCTCCTCTGACATGGCTAGGGTTTGTGAGTTGGTGAATATATGGATAATTTGGGAATATATTGATTTGTGGATAATTTATGATAATGTTGCTTTGTGGATAATTTATTAATATGTTGCTTTGTGGATAATTTAAAAAATATTTGCTCAATAAAGATGATGCTATTAGTATGAGGATGTATGTGACAATTAGGTTTATTTTTTTGTTTTCACAAGTTTGTTCATGCAATGATCTCTTATTATGTACTAATATTATTATTTCTATATTTTGTTCATGCAATATTATTTCATTATAAGTCTTTCATTACGTGCTAACTATTATTGGTTAGTAATATTGCTTAATGAATTAGTTATCACACACACATGTGAATTAAATTGTAGCCTAGTGGCGAGGAGGCCATTAAGTTGGTAGCCCGACATCTGAGAGCAATCATGTTTAACGTAAAGTAGGTTATGTCTATGTTATCATAACAAAATTATTTCAGTTTATAAAATCATGTTCAATGTTACATTCCTATGGTTATTAAATTTCATGTTGTATGTACCTCTGTTATAACATTGTACTCATTACATTATTTTTATTTCACTTTTTAAATTAATGTTCTATGTTACATTCATATTTCATTGTATTCAAAGTATTCATATTATTTTATTTGTTTTTTTCAAGAGTCTCTTGTTTCTTACCTCATTCTAAACAAATTTTGGAAAATGAGTTAGAGTTGTGTAACTGATTACGTCATCTCCCGTTCGAGGGTGTTGGATTATAAATATGATCATGCAACTGGTCAACCTCCTGCACCTATTGAGCAAGATAAAAGTGCCACCGCTGTGCCTCAGCATAAGAAGCCAACAGTCACAAAGACCAAAACAAAGAAGACTCTCAGTAGAAAGTCTAAAAATATTGCGAAGCCTAACGTGGCGTCAACCTGGACTCAGACAAACCCTAAGTACCAAGCTAGCAAGGCTCTGCTCTCTCAAGATCAGCTAAGAAAGGCTGGATAAGCCGTAATCACTAATACAGAAAACCCTATTAGTGACGGGTGATAACCTTTAGACAAAATTTGCTATAGGACATCTAAAAGATGTAGCATTTGCTTATGGACATTGTAAAAACAAGGCTTTGCTAGAGAACATCACAAAATTATGAATATTTGCTGTAGGACACCGCCACCATTATTTTAATATTTTCTGAAGATAAATTTTTTAAAATATCCAAAATGCTCATTACTCCCTCTCTTATTCCTCTCTCCTCGGTTTCTCCTCTCCTGGCATCGGCGGTGAGCGGTGATGGCGGCAGCGGCGGTGGCTCCGGCAAGCATGCGGGCAGAGCGGTAGCCGGATCTTACTGGCGGAACTCACGGGCGGAGCTTGCAGCGATGGCGGTGGCCGATGGTCGGAGCGGCAGTCCACGCCGATCCTGGTCACCCTGCGCATAGGCATCCAGCAAGTGGCGCGCGTGGCGATGACGGTGGCTAGCACCATGGCAACGGTCGACTAGGCCATGAGGGAGGTGGCGGGGATCCCCATCGGCTACTGCCACGCGTCCGTGACGGGATGTTTATATGTTCGCCGTCGATGGAGAGACAGCTTTCATTGGCTGCCATCTTCACTCCTCCGCCAGTGGCGGCATGATCGATGGTGAGAGGAAGAGGTTCTACATGGCTAGATGAAATTGGTGATCTGATATGATCTGATCGATTCGTTCAAACATGATCAGCGCAGTGTTTCTCTTCTTTGCATAGCTCCAATATGTGGTTGATTGATTGATTTCATATGCTCAGCAAGGGCCAAACATGCTGAGTAATTCAGAACCCTATATCGGTCTGTATGAGGAAAAAGATAGGGAGTTAGGGGTATTTTGGACATTTCAAAAAATTTATCTTCAGAAAATACTAAAATAATGGTGGTGGTGTCCTGCAGTAAATATTCATAATTTGGGGATGTCCTCTAGCAAAGCCTCGTTTTTACAATGTCCATCAGCAAATACCACGTTTTTTAGATATCCTGTAGCAAATTTTGCGTAACCTCTTATCACGTTAGTGATGTAACATCATTAGTGACGGGTGTTTATCCATTACTAAAGGATCAACCTTTAGTGACAGCCAGTAATATTCACCTGTCACTAAAGGGGGCCTATCAGTTCACCTGTTCAGGCCCTTTAGTGACGGGTCGTAATGTCACCCGTCACTAAAGGGTTCTTTAGTGACGGATGATTATTTTCACCCGTCACTAATATTATGGTCATTTTAAAAAAAACAATTGTTTTTAGGCTACATCCTGAATCAAAGCCAGGATTTGACAACCAACATATTGAAAGTTGCCTAGAGGGGGGGTGAATAGGCGATCTAAAAATTTCTTGCGAAAAACGATTAGTTCTAAAACCCTAGACCCGGAAGTTCCAACTGGAACCGGAAGTTCTGGGGCACGGAGGTTGGGCAGAAGTTCTGGGGGTCTGGAAGTTCCGGGTTGAGTCAAAAGTTTCGGGCATACCAGAAAATCACTAAGGCGATATAAAATTTGATCTAGCTAACAATGTAAATGAATATAAGTATGAGCAATGTTGTTAGCTATAACTTTTACACAGGAATATATTCTGCAACTTAGCTAGCAAGTAGATCAAGCAATATGAAAGTATGAACTAGCAAGAACGCGAAGAACATGATGAACACAAGGGGGTTATTTCCCAGATATCGGATCCACCGATCCTACGACTCCGTTGAGGGGCTCCAAAAGGCTGGGTCTCTTTCAACCCTTTTCCTCACCAAGCCTTAACCGAAGTTAAGCTTGGATTTCCACTAGTTACCTTGTCGAAGCCAAGGTAGAGCTTGTACAAACTTCTTCGGATACGCCATAATCGCTTTGGGTGCTCGCGGATTGATGCCTAGCCGTCTAGGAGGTAGCACCTCTAAGAGTAACAAATCCGTTGAAAGATTTGTAGGCTCAAATCTTTGTGCTCAAGATTTTTTAAGGAAGCCAATTAACTCAACCACACAAAATCTTCTTAAAAGATGGAGTAAGAAGTTTGCTAGAAGATTTGTGTTGCACTCTTAAATAAAATCTTAAAGATTTGCTCAAGATCTAGCTTTGAAAGAGTGAGAGAGAGTGTTCTGAAATTTTGCTCAAGAGTTCTTGTTCTTCAAAAAGGGGTGAGGGGGTATTTATACCCATCACTCAAAAAGTGGTCGTTTGAAGATATTTTGCAATTGTTCATCTGGAAGTTCCGGATCAATCCAGAAGTTTTGGACTGAGAAATAAATTGAAATAGAACAGCCTTTTCGGAAGTTCCGAGATTCAGCCAAAAGTTCCGGGCCAAAATAAATTCCATACACAATGACTTTTTGAGAAGTTCTGAGCAGGGGCCAGAAGTTCCGGGCTAGAAAATAAATTGATACATAACGGATTTTCTGGAAGTTCTGGGCAGAGCCAAAAGTTTTGGGCCAGAAAATAAATCAATACAGAACGACTTTTTTGGAAGTTCCGGGCAGAGCCGGAAGTTCCAAGCCAATTAAAACTCAGAAATAGAACAATGTTTTCGGAAGTACCGGGCTGAACCGGAAGTTCTGGTCAAATTAGAAAATTCTAAAATGAGTTTGAATCAATCCAAAAGGCTTTCAAAAAGGTTTTTCTTTGAGCATAAAGCTTTGGAACAACTTCCAACGAATCCCTCTTTATAGTACGGCGGTCCTAGACTCAAATTTATATGAAATTCATCGTTTTGCGCATTTGAGCCTATTTTGGACTAAACATAACTTTTCTTCAATTTTGATTCAATTGTAACGTTGTTTTTTGTGGTTTCTCTGTATACATCTCATCAATGCGATTTGTAGTTTTTTATTATCATTGTCATTAATACACCAAAATTAATTAGGGACTTAGATGCATCAAGATACACTTTCATTCTCCCCCTTTTTGGTGATGGATGACAACATGATCAAAGAAGGAATTCAAATTACGTAAGAGATGAAATTTAGGCAATTTAGCTCTCCTAAATGCATGCAATAGTTCAACAATGGCAAATATGGCATTTCATCGTATTTATGGCATCACATATCACATATCTCAAAATTTCACAATATACAACCATGTCAAACATCATAAGTACAAAATGAACATAATTATGCATTAAACTTTTGAAGCATCCACAATGTTCACATCCATGTCATATAAAAGAGATAAAGCGTTAAAACACTATTACAAGCTAAATAGTCCATGACATGGATTACAACTTGGAATCAAAAGCGGATAGCTAAACTAAGACTAGATGACTTCTTTGACATAATTCTCCCCCTTTAGCATCAAAGACACCAAAAAGAGAGAAATAGCAAGAAGGCTCACTCAAAGTCATCCTCGCTCTCCTGATCCCCATCATCCTCCTCAGAAGAAGAAGGTGACTGATGAGGCTGCTGTCGGGATCCTGAGCCCTCTGGTCCAAAGAAGTAGGAGTAGGGGTTACCGGTCCAATCGGCTCCTAAAAAGAGGTCGAAGACCTCCTCAAGAATAGGTAAGGGCACCATGGGAGGATGCCTCGACTGCTGGAGAAGCAAATTGATTGCCTCACGCTTCTGCTTGTCGTCCCCCCTCCGCTACTGTTCAGCCACAGTGAGGTTGTGACACATCTTGAACATCGACGACATCATCTTCTTCATTGGAGAAGAAGAAGATAATGAAGAGCTAGACTAGCGGTCGCCCCTACTAGAAGGAGGAGCACACCTGGAGCCTCTAGGGACCGACGTAGCTGGAGGAGGAGCTGTTGCTGCTGTTGAGGGTGCTGGCGTCTTGGGCACTCGGGGGGTGAAGTCTCGATGCGCCACCTCGTCAACCATCCGGTGTCGGGTGACCCGGTCGATCACTTGCTGTATGTACGGGGCGTACACACAGCTCCTCCCTGGCGAGACTGAACAGATATAGATCTCGTTCCATAGGAAGTGCGCCATGCCGAACGGAGGTCGGTCCTCCCTCATACCACTCAGCAAATTCCTCTCATTTGATAGCAGCGAGGTGGCATCTCCGACCTTGGGCAACAGGGTCTTCCTGAACATGTTGTTTAGTACCTCGAAGAATAGCAGGAGGCCCTTGGTTGAGCCTGCATAATGGTTGCACTACTGATATAGGTACGGAGTGCGGTTTGCTCCTAGAATCAGTTCTTGATCTAGGCAATGGTGGTTGAGATCATCGTTCCTAAGACCAAGAACGACGGTGAAATATGAGATAGACACCTCAAACTCATTGTCCTCTATCATCCAGTGAAAAGTAGGCTCATCGTCCTCAACTGTCTGGAAGAGGGTCGAGCAGAACTGGCATATCACCTCCTCACACCAGTTCCTCTGCAACTCCAAGAGACTATAGAGATTCTTCACAAGGCAGGCCCGGATGACTTGATTAAAAACTGGGGAATTCTTCTTCTTCATGTTTGCCTAGTTGATCCACTTCATTTCACCCACCGGCGACCTCTTTGGGAGCATCACACTTTGATAGTAGTTTTGTTGAAAACCACTATGGAAGCGGTAGTCAGATGCGTCCCTCTCATAGACTCTTGGATCTTGGATGCTTTCTTTTCTAGCCTAAGAGCTATGGTGGAGATAGTTCACCTAGGTCCTTGGTTCTGTCCTAGGGATTCTTCGAGCTTACACCACTTCCTTTCTCTTTAAGGTAAGAATATCACCATTGGACAATCCAGTGGCAACACCCTTTCCCTTCCCCTGGCCTCCTGCGCCCACACTTTGGTGAGCTGTGGACTGGATCCCTGGGTAAGGTCCTCTCATAACTGTTCGCTTGACACGCCTCCTTGCAGATGGAGGCAACGCATTCGCCTCTTGTGGACGTGGAGGGGAGTAGTCTCTCCCATCATCGGAGTCATTCGCTCGCTTCCTTAGATCATGACGGGCCTTTATACGCCTGCCGTTAGTCATGATGGAAGCTACAGCGAGAGAAGAACTAGATTAGGAACTAAATTTCAGAATGCAGCCTAACCCAGAACTTCCGATTGAAATCGGAACTTCTGGGACCCAGAACTTCCGAAAGGATTCAGAACTTCTAGGCTCTATAAAATCAAAATCATCCGATCTCGAAAATATAGCTAGGGTACATCTAAACAAGTTCACTAGGAGCATCTCTAGCTAGTTGGAATTAAATTTCAACCGCTAACTAGAGAAGAAAGGCCAATCTAGGGTTTCAACCAAGTACGTCAAATGTGGAGGAAATCGGCGAAATGAATGATGGATTGGCACTTCCGAAAGGGTCCTTGACTCCCTCTCAAGAGCACACGCGATTCCCACGGTCAGAAATGAAGATTTACCAGAGAAACCGTGAGATGGAGAGTGGAGGAACCGAGTGGAGAAAAGAGTGAAGTGAGAGAGGAGGGGTTTGGCCTGGGGCTATTTATATTAGTCTAGCCCAGAACTTCCGGACATGCTAGGTGAACCAGAACTTCCGATTGGACCGAAACTTCTGATTGCTCCAGAAACTTTAAAATAGAATCCAGGTCCAAAATTTTTGGGTTTAGTCAGAACTTCGGGTCCCTCCAGAACTCATAACTAAACTTGGAATTCAAGGATGACTCATGCCATGAACTTTTTGACTTAGCAATAATATTTCACCAGAAACATGTTAAGGCATGCATGAACATAAATACAACATAGCAAGATATGTATAATCATAGATTAATCATGGCATAGCTCATGGGCAAAAAATTCATCATGGAATTGTATTTTAATGAAGTAAAACACACTACCACACAAATGACCTTTAGTGACGTAGCTTTTGTGACGGATAAAAGACACACGTCACTAATATATCTTTAGTGATGGGTGTGTTTACAACTGTCACTAAAGACCTACCTTTAGTGATGGGCCTCAATGATGTCCGTCACTAATGAGTTATCAAATTCTAAACTGATCTTTAGTAACGGGCAACGTTGAGGCCCATCACTAAAGACCTATATTTAGTGACAGGTGTGAGACCTATCACTAAAGTCCTATCTTTAGTGACGCGTGAATATCTAGACCCGTCACTAAAGACCTACCTTTAGTGACGTGTGAATATCTAGACCCATCACTAAAGACAGGCGCCTACGAAAATTTTTGAAAATTTGGGCGGGCAGAAGAACACTAGCCCGAAAACATACACACACTATTATAAAGCCTCGTCTCCCCTCTTCATTATTTACTCTCAACCATTCTATAACTTCCCTCCCTTGCTCTCTCTACTTGATCTTTACCATTGTCATCTCGAGCACTATCGATGGTGGCCGGCGTCACTACAAGATCTACTCGATGGCGCCCGGCGTCACCTCATGCACCACCCAACCATGAATTCCTCAGTATTGAGCTGCTTCAACAAACGGTACATAGTTATTGCCATTGCTTTACCAAATCCTACTGCTTACTCTCCTCCATTGTTGTCACCTCTTTATCTCCTTCTTCTTCATCATCGCCTCTCCTCCTCTATTTTAGCTCGAGGTAGAGGCCTCACCGAAGATGACCACGTGGAAAGCACATCAGAACAATGACAAAAATGTCGGAAAGAGCTCCTCCATGACCACCTCAGATCTAATCTTCTTCATGATCATCATCGCCTCTCCTCTATTGTGGCTCGGGGTAGAGGCCTCACCGATGATGACCACATGGAAATCACATCGAAACGATAACAAAAACGATGGAAAGAGCCCCTCCATGACCACCTCGGATCTAATCGTCATCTCATTTAAACTGAAAGAAACTAAATGAAGCTATATAGAACAGATCTAAAATGAAAAAAAATCGACCTTTAGTGACACGTGAATATCTATACCCGTCACTAAAGGTGGACCATTAGTGATGGGTATCACTTTTAGTGACGCACATACATCTATACCCATCACTAAAAATAGACCATTAGTGACGAGTGTATGCCCGTCACTAATGATAGGTCATTACTGACGTGATAAGAGTGACGGGTATGATACCCATTACTAATGACTATTATGACCCGTCAATAATAGCCTTTTTTAGGTAGTGACATGGCATTGCATTATAAGCATAAGAGTGATGTTTTTGCATTTTTGTTTAAAATGTGGCCCAATACATAGAAGGAAGGCAATTGATTTACCTTTCCATTTTCAACATGGGCACTTCACTTTACAAGTTCATCAAACTATGTTTCAAGAATTAAGGATATTTAGCTCATTTCTTAACTCACGAAATCGTTGCTCATCTAGAGGCTTGGTAAATATATCGGCGAGTTATTTTTCGGTTCTCACATGGCTTAGGCTAATATCTCCCTTGATCTCATGATCTCTTAAGAAATAGTGACGAATATCAATATGTTTGGTTCTTGAGTGTTGGACGGGGTTGTTGGCTATTTTAATGGCGCTCTCATTGTCACACAATAATGAGATTTTGGTTACGTTGTGTCCAAAGTCTTTTAAGGTTTGTTTCATCCAAAGGAGTTGAGCACAACAACTACTGGCTACTACATAATCAGCTTCGGTGGTGGATAAAACAACTGAGTTTTGTTTCTTAGAAAACCATAAAACAAGCGATCTTCCAAGAAATTGACAATTTTCGATGGTGCTTTTCCTATCCACTTTGTAACCGGCATAATCGGAGTCCGAATAGCCAATTAAATCAAAGGTTGAGTCTTTCATATACCAAAGTCCTAGATTTGGAGTGTGAACCAAATATCTCAAGATTCCCTTAACAGCAACCAAATGAATGTTTTTTGGTGCAGCTTAAAATCTTGCGCATATACAAACACTAAGCATTATATTCGACATAGATACACATAAATACAATAAGGAACCTATTATGGAGCGGTATACCTTTTAGTCGACATCGGTTCCTTCTTGATTTAGGTCAAGATGGCCACTGGTTTGCATGGGGTCTTGATGGGCTTGGCACTTTCTCTATCAAACTTCTTTATCATATCCTTGATATACTTCATTTGACAAATGAAGGAGCCTTTCTTGAGTTGCTTGATTTGGAATCCTAAAAAGAACTTTAACTCACCTATTATCGACATCTCAAACCTCTTAGACATTATCCTACTAAACTCTTCCCAAAACACTTTATTAGTAGAACCAAATATAATGTCATCGACATAAATTTTGTAAACAAATAAATCATTATTGAAGCGCTTAATAAAAAGAGTAGGATCGGCTTTGCCTATTTCAGAGCCTTTCTTTAAGAGAAAGTCCCTAAGGCATTCATACCATGCTCTAGGAGCTTGCTTAAGCCATAGAGCGTCTTTTGGAGCTTGAACACGTGGTTGGGGAACTTGGGATCTTCGAAGTCGGGTGGTTGCTAAACATACAACAATTCAGAAATTGGTCCATTTAGGAAGACGCTTTTTACGCCTATTTGATATAGCTTAAAATTATAGCCATCACCCAATCCGTGTCTTCAAGAGATTCTTCTATCCTTAGAGATTCTAAAGAAGACACAAAAGAGTAACACTCATAAAAATTAGTAACACGTGAGCGAGTTGTTACCCCTCTTTGTATGTCTCTAAGGATGTTGTCCACGGGATGATCTCTTTGAATGCTTTGGTGGACTCTTGGGTGTTGTGCGGGTTGTTGAACAATCTCTTCATGGATTTCTTGATTTTTATCCCACACCCCTTGCTCTTGAGTCTCTTGGATTTGACTTTCTTTAACTTAAGGTTCTTATTGATCCGTAGGCATTTGTTCTCTTAGCCTTATGTCTCTAATTTGCATATTCTTCATAGCTTCATATGGAGGTTCTTCTTCGCCTACAACACTTGGATCAACTTGCTCTACTTGAGAGCCATTAGTTTTATCAAATATCACATTCCTAATGACTTTAACAATACTAGAGGTTTTGTTGAATACACGGTAGGCATGCGTATTTGACTCATAACCGACCAAGAACCCTTCATCTACTTTAGAGGCAAACTTGAAACTTCTTGGCCGCTTATACAAGATAAAACACTTACTTCTAAAAACTCTAAAGTATGAAACATTAAGTTTGTTACCGGTTAGGAGTTCGTATGCCGTCGTCTTGAGGATCTTGTGGAGGTAGAGACGGTTTATGGCATGGCATGCGATGTTGATTGCTTCGGCCCAAAAGATGTCCAAAGTCTTGTACTCATCAAGCATTCTCCTTGCCGCCTCCACCAAAGTGTGATTATTCCGTTCCACCACTGCATTTTGAGGTGGATCATATGGAGCAGAGAACTCGTGCTTGATGCCTTCTCCATCAAGAAAGTCTTTAATTTGAGTGTTTTTGAATTTACTCCTATTGTCGTTTCTTACTTTCTTGATCTTGATTTCATATTCATTTTTTGCTATTCTTGCAAAACTTTTGAATACTCCTTGTGTTTCGCTTTTGTCATGCAAAAAGATACCCAAGTGAAACGAGAATAATCATCAACAATTACAAAACCATATTTGTTACCACCGATACTTAAGTAGGCCACGGGTCCAAATAGATCCATGTGTAGGAGCTCAAGTGGCCTTCTCGTTGTCATGATGTTCTTTACGGTATTTGGCGCTCCAACTTACTTTCCGGCTTGACACGCGCTACACAACCTATCTTTTTCAAATAGAACATTTGTTAGTCCTAGGATGTGGTTCCCTTTGAGAAGTTTTGATAAGTTCCTCATACCAACATGAGCTAGTCGGTGATACCATAACCAATCCATGCTAGATTTGGCCACAAAACAAGTTTTAGGTTCAACCTTATCTAGAGCAAAGTCAATTACATAAAACTTTTCCTTCAACCTACCCGTGAATGCCACGGAATTGTCACTTCTTCTCAAAACGGTAACACCCTCATTAGAAAAGAGACAATTATATCCCATCTCACACAATTATGAAATGGAAAGCAAATTGTAACTCAAGGACTCAACTAAAAGAACATTAGAAAATAAGAATTTATTTGTGATAGCAATTTTATCTACACTCATTACCTCTCCTTTTTCATTGTCGCAAAACACAATGATTTTGTGTAGATTTTGGTTTGGCTCAAAGGAGATGAACATGCTTTTCTCTCCGGTTATATGATGGGTGCATCCACTATGTATCACCCAACTTGATCCATCGGAGGAATATTTCAATAAAAGAATTAGTTATTTATTTTAAGTATCCAAACCTTCTTGGGTCCTTCAATGTTAGTCACAAGCACCTTAGGAATCCATACACATCTTAATAGTTTTTTATTTTTATTGCCTACAAATTGAGCAACCACTTTATCATGGTGGTTCCTCCTAATCAAGTATGAGGCATAAAAAGTGGTTTGTGAGGTATAAAGCTTGTTCTTCATCTTCTTTGGAGCTTGGCCTTCCCTCAGAAACTCAATTATCTCTTTACCTTTATTCTTTCTTTTAGGAGTGAGCTTAGTTTCATTTGGGTGATAGCCAAGCCCACGCTTCTTGACATTGCTTTGGGCGTTGAGGGACTTGTATAGGGCGTCCTTTGACTTATAGGCTTTCATGCACCCAAAACTTACTAAGGTGTCAAGCCTCTCATTTTCTTTTCTAAGGATCTCTATTTTCTTCAAGTTAGTCTCATAAGCAATGATATCAATATTATAGTATTTTGAACAATCATTACTTGTAGAAACAATAGAAGGAGTAGAATTGGGTTAAGACATTAGAGACTCAATCCTCTCTTGAAGACTCTTATTGGATTCATCTAGAATCATAAGCTCGCTATTGAGAGTTTTGAGGGTTTTCTCTAAGTCTTGATTAGCTTCCTTGACTAAATTATTAAGATTAGTCAATTTGTCTACCCTTTTTATTTCCTTAGCTAGAAGTCACTCAAGATCAATATTCTTTTATTTTTTAAGAACAAGCAAAGCTTCTTGTTTTTTAAGAGTGGCTTCTTGTAACTCTATTGTTTCCATAAGTTGTTTAAATTTGATTCTAACTTGTTTACTCATGGTTTTAAGCATTACTTCATTAGCTCTAGATTCATCATCACTAGCATCACTAGTATCATCTTTATCTAGAGCTTTAGGTAGTACCTTCTTGTTTTTAGCCATGAAGCACTTGGGAAAGACGATGTCATCATCGTCGCTTAACTCTCTAAAGAGTGAAGCTCTTGAAGGTATTTGGTTGACGATGGCGACGGTGGCAACTCCTTTCTTGCAAGAATCGGACTGCAATTCTGACTCGGACTCAGAATTGGAATCCCATTCTTTACCAATGTGAGTATGGCCATTTATCTTCCTCTTCTTGTACTTATGCCTTTCTTTGCTATCTTCATCTTTCTTCTTCTCGGGGCAATTGGCTATGAAGTGGTCAAGACCACCACACTCATAGCAACCCTTCTTGGATTGCCTCTTCTTTGACTTATCATGCATTTTCTTGTACTTGTGGAATCTACCATTTCTCATAAATTTCTTGAACTTCTTGATGAATAGGACAAGTTCTTCATTATCGCTCTCATCGCTTGATTCTTTCTTCTTCTTGGCCTTTAGTGCCACATCCTTCCCTTTGTTGCTATGGAGCTTGGCAAGGTCTTTGACTTCTTTAGCTTCTTCCTCCATAAGCTCATGTGCTATGATTCTTCCTAGCACATCACTTGGAGTGATCTTCTTAAAGTCCATGCGCTCTCGAATCATGGTGACCAAGGTGGGGTTCCTTGGCGCTATTGCACGGAGCAATCTTTTGACCACCACATGATCGGTCATCTCTTTACTTTCAAGTCCTTTGATCTTGTTGACTAAGACCATGAGACGGTCATACATTTCTTAGGAAGTCTAATTATTTTCCATGACAAATCTTCTAAGCTTCTCTTTGAGAAGCTATATCTTAGACTTCCTCACAGTTGATGTACCTTAATAGGCAACTTGCAAAGTTTTCTATATTTTTTTGGCTTCTTCGATGCCATCAACCTTGTTGATCTCTTCGGGGCTCAATGCGGCGAGTATGACACTAGCAGCATAAGCATTGTAATGAATGGCTTACTCTTCTTCAGTAGTCAAGTAATTTGCTTCTGAAAGAGTCTCATCCAAATCTAGACCTATGTATACAGTTTTCCATATACTTGGATGCATGAAAATAAGATGCAATTTCATTTTATGTCTCCATGTGAGGAGCCATGGTGTATACCATGGGGATGATAAGTGATTGTCAACGGGGAAAGAAGATGAGAGATGAAGAGACTTGACCGTGATGGAGTTCGCGTGCGACTCAGGTACATGGATGGACGCTGGTCGGACAGAGGGGTCGCGAGGGCGTGCCAGTCCAATCCGGGTGCACGGAGCTGAAGCGGCAAGTGAAGAAAT
>KE373020.1:101477-111879 GCA_000418225.1 Zizania latifolia | reverse complement strand
CCCGGCCACCGCCCGAATGGCCGCCATCAGCAGCACATCTCGCCGCGCCCACATGTGCTAGGCGCTGCCACCGCCTGAGAGGCACCTAAATGCGTAGCGGCCGCACCGGCGCTTGCCTGCACCGCACGGCTTGCAGCCCTGCGCCCCTAGTCGCCGCACGACATCGGCCAGCGCGCCACGTCGTCGTCACCCGCATCACGCCCGCACGCGCCTGGCAGCACCGCCATCGCCCACGCCCGCAAGCGTCGCCTCTGCCCGTGCTTGGTGCGTCGTAGATCGCTGCGCCTGAACGCACGCGTGCCGCCCGGTCTTCGGCGCGCCGTCCTCGCCCGGGTGCGCTGCCACAGCCGCTGAAGCACTGGCGACTAGGTTTCGCTAGGCTGCTGCCCCGCATGGGCCCTTGATGGGCCACGGCCAGGAGAAAAGAAAGCCTTTCGGCCAGGAGTGATAGAAAAAAGGAGCGGAAGAAAAAAAGAAGAAAAATAAGAAAAATAAAAAAGGTACTTTTGCATTTTAAGTCCTTTAATTTCTGAATTTTACGCAGATATACAATTTTTTGTGTAGGGGCCCCTAGATTTCTGAAAAACTGCACAGAAAATATAAATTTTATGCAGAGACCCCTAGATTTCTGAAAAATCATGCAGAAAATATGAATTTTGCGCAGAGTTTCCTGGATTTCTGAAAAATCACACAAAAACTATGAATTTCACGGAAAATTCCGAAAATACCCTTTTCTTGCATGAAAGGACCTCCGAAATCCAAATTTTGCATCCATTTTTCCTTTTCAGTAATATTTTCTATGCTTGTTTACTGTTCTTCTATTTTACTATCTTTAATTGCCCGTATGCATTTAATTATCAGTACTTTTTATCATTAAATATAAAATTACATAGAAAAATACGAGAAAATTGCAGCATATTTATTCATGTCTCTATTTAGCAATGTGATGCAATTTTACTAGAAGTAACATGCGCATCATAGATTACTTGCATCATGACTAAGTAGATCGCTGAGTAAAGTGCAGATGGCCGCAACCATCTCACCTAAGCACCGGATGTCTGGATCGTACTTGAAGCCATGAAGCTTCACAATGTCATATGCTATGTAGACTATGCATCTGCTCCATGTCGAATGAAAATGATCAAGCAATTCACTTTCTCTGACACATATCTCTCCACTTTGAAGGATAGGTATATGGCCATAATGAATGAGAGTGCTATGAGATGCCCTGAAGGAGCGTTTCGAGCGTCTCAAGTACACTATGAAGTCTCTAGTAGAGCATGAATGAATTCGACTCTGACTCTTTCTAAGTATGCCTAAGAGTTTAACTCCACGTTGCATCAAATCTGCATGTTTCTGAATCTCCGTTGGAACGAGATATCAGATTAAGGAGAAATTGAAAAGACTATTTCCACTTTCTACCCAAACGCGGCAGAATCCGCATGCAACTATCGTCAATCAAAATACATGAAGTATTCTGAGTTGATTGACATAATGTAGCTCAACAAAGTTCAGGGTGAAGTCCTAAAGAATAAGTTTGTTTCATAGCCACAATAAAAGAGTAATAGCCTTGAAGCTAATGTCACTTCTTCAAAGTTGCACAAAACCCATCATAAGAAATGAGATAGGGATGAAAGAAAAGTGGTAGCATACGAAATGAAGCTTAGTGATGAGAATAGCGAGACAACCAAGAAGTATGTCAAGTTATATGGTTCTAGAATTTGCAAGGTACCAAAGTACATCATGAAAAATATACTAGAAGTAACAACTTGAGAGACACCTCACCATCGTAGTGAGTAAAGACACCCTCAAGATTAAGACTACACATCTCTCATGACAGGTGGCAGTATCCATAAAATCTCGGTTGAATTTTTTATGATGTCAATAGAAGCCTGCTAATACCATCACAAGTAAAAAAGCAGCTACAAATAAAGAAGTAGCTAGCCTACATGCAGACTCTATTAAAAATTAGAGTTTTTATGTCATCTGAATGTAGCTAAACATTAGATGATTGAATAGTTGTAACTCTAGAAGAGCGAATTGAATGAAAGATTGAAAATTCTTAAATAGCAAATATCTTTTACTATAATAAAGAATTATTTCCAGTATGTCACTATCGATAAATCATCGAGCAGTCTACCCAAAGGGATGCCCAAGGTGATGATTAGATGTGCGTATGGGAAGCACAGCACCTTCAAACCTGATGGTCGACTCTAGAGCACAAGAGCCAAAGTTTATACTGGTTTAGGCCTCCTGAATAATAATAACCATATGTCCAGTGCTTTAGTGTATAATATGATGATGGATCTTACAATACGACGCAATTAAGCTATGAAGGCTTAAGGCGTCGAATGCAAAAAAAACATGGTAGAGCTAGATGACTAGATGAGATGAATAGATGCCTCTGGGGGTGCCTCATCTCCTTCATATACTCAGGAGATGAATCTAACAACCCAGGACTCCATCCCAAGTTGATCTAAGATTACCTATCAAACTCGAGCGCTAGATCCATAATTACAAGGATTCTGATACAGATAAATCTCTTGATTCCATATCTAGAGTTTGACTGCCGATAAGGACTCAACATTCCTTATTGATGCTGAACCCCTCTCCATGGGTCGTACCGGATGATCAATGTTAGTCTTAGCCTGTCCTTGGTCTAGACTGATAAGTCTAATCACAGGGTACCTGGGGTCACATCCCTGACAGCAGCTCTCGAGCTCTTCTCAGCTTGGTTGAATAAATCCTTAAAAAATAAGCTAGAAGGATCTCTCCTTCAATTTGGAACTTTGACACATTTGCTGAACTTTGATGGTCTTGAAAACGCTTTTGATCTCCTTCTTTCATGTGAGGTGTACCGTGTAGGTGAGGACGGGCAAGGCACACACGTGCGGTGGCATGGTGACGGGCGTTAGCTGGGCATATAGGCGCACGCACGGGCGTGCGAGGGTGGCGACTGAGCAAGCAGTGGAGGGGATTGCACGGCGGTCCATCGGGGATGGCACGTGGGCTGAAGCAGTGGCAGTGTACGGCGAGCAGGCAGAGTCATGTGTTGTGGCAGGAGCGTTGACGTATGCGCGATCCAAGAGCTGGGCTGGTGCACGGTCTAGGCACAGCAATGTCGCGCATGTTCCGGTAGGGGTGCTGGCGGTCAGGCACGTGCGTGAGCTGGTGGTGGGTCGGTGGCGTGGCGCACGTGGGCATGGGCTCGACGAAGTCGGCGTGGCGCGGTCTGGGTGCGGCGGGGACGGCGTGACAATTTGTTAGTTGATATCGACCAGAATGTTGCTTTATTTGCGATGACCCAATATGTGGCTTGAGTTGATAGAGTCCATTTGTGTAAGTGACGTGTTAGCTAAAATATTGGAACACTACGGTGCGTATACTGTATACTAATACTGTTGTTTTATGATTGATTGACGATGCTACTAACAGTGTCTTATCACGAACTATCATGCCACAAATGTAAGTATATTTTAGGAAGATTCGATATAGCTTCGAAGAATGAATCTGTTTGGTTGTCTATTTTGAACGAAACCGTTTCAGATGAGTTAGTTTAGATTCTCAGAATTTTTACCGTCCCGTGCGGTAAAAATAACCGACAGATATAATATAAGTTCTATTAACTACGCTAATTATTTATGGTTAGTTAAGATTAGTGGTTATTAAGTATTTTTATCGAAAAAATAATTATAATTAGATGTTATTAGACCTAACTAGTTATTATTATGGGTATTTTGTGATGAGTAGTGATAGCTTAAGTTATCGTTAACGATAATTACTAAAGAGTAATACTAATTAGCATAGTTCATTAATAGTTACAAATATTAAAAATATTATTACAAAAAAATTATGCTATACATAGATATATTCTAAACAATTAAACGTATGCGTGTACCGTCCTATACAGCCAATCAAATACATTTATGTATCATCTCATATATCTAACCAAACAATTTACTTATACAATCTTATCCAGGACTATCACATCCTAAATTAATCCATGTATGAAGATCCCACACTGTTTAACTTTATTCAACGAACCAAACACTAGCATTGTGGCCTCACGCTGGTACTTCCATCACGATTTATTTATTTGTAGAAATATAATTATGTTTTGATTTTTTTTAAAAAAAATACTATCCTCACTCACTGGGAAGACTTTTTGAATTGCTGATGTGTTAATCGGGTGATGGAACTTTGGGAGGGCAGCGATTCAAAAATGTTAGCATACTCGCTGGGAGGATGATTTTTAAAAAACAATCACATAGCTCTTAGTATGCTATCATAATATAGGGCTTATTTGAGACTGCCCCACTCCATGTTTTTTAACTCCTCTCCACAAACGTCCAGCCAAACAGGTCTAGCTTCCGGTTTTCAGATCCGAGAAAAAACCTCAAATCTGCGAAAAAACAAGATCTAGGGTGCTGCTTCACGCTTTTTGTGGGGTGCTCCATGAATACAATTTTGAAACGTAGTCACGGAGTTTCCAGTAAATTACTCACCACTGTCACTATACACATACCCCTTCATTTTTTTTAATCTTCATCGCACGCTGCCAGAAGATTGAACGTTGGGGCTGGGAGTGGTAGGCCAAGGTCGGCTGGCCAGGGCTGGCCATCGTCACGCCGGGGCCAGCCATCTCCGCCGTCAGGGCCACGCTGGGTTTGATCGCCACCGCCGCCAAGGCCATGACAGGGTTAGCTGCCGATGGGGCTGCACCGGGTCTAGACATCACCATCGTCGAGGCCACGCCGGGGATGCCATGGTCACCGTCATTGAGGCCACGATGGGCTGGCCATCGCCGCCGCCCCCTTTTCACCCTACTCTGCCCCATGCAGCTGCCCCTGCGCCGCCGCCCTGTCGCTACTATCGCACATCCGCCGCTGTCTTGCTACCACCAGGTACATCCAACATCACAACATGAAAAGATAAGAGAAGGGGGAAAATGAGTAAGGCTGACATGTGGGCCTCACTCTCAAGGGTAAAGTAGTCTATACATAATAAATCCACACATTTCTAAATTTAGATCTAATTGGCAAACCAAACAAGATAGTTGCTTCACAGTAGAGCTGTAATTCCACTTAAGATCTGATCCTGCAGGAATTTCGTTGAGTGGAGCAGATTTCGGTGGAACATGGCGGTCCCAAGCAGGCCCAAACATGAACCTCACTGAACCAGAATACCAGATGCTACATGGAACGCTCAAATTCTTTTTCAAATGGATGAAACTTAATGGGCCACGCTTAATAGACCGAAATTGCTAAAAAAATTAATGTTTAAAGCTAAACAGCCCTATTCTCTTCATCATGAGCCTAAATATTAGATGGGATTGTTGTAAAACAACCATGACTAATCTACAGCATAGGTTTGTGAAGATGTAGAGATCCTATTCTCTTTCTAGAAGCAATCACACCACAGTAGATAAAATACAAATTGTATTTGATTTTTAAAAAAAATTCACCATCTCTCTCTATGTATAGGATGTCCAAATTGGCTGAATTTGTATTTTAATGGAGTAATTTTTCCTTCATATGGTAACTAGGCTGATTCTGTGACGTGACGGGCCTCGAAGTTAGTCGACTATAGATTTCTAGTTTTTTATGTGAGCTCGGAGGTTCTACTCGATCGGCTTAATTTATTAGTGGATGGGCTTGAGTTTTATTTAAATTTCCGCCCATCCACGACGGTAGGCTAAGATTGTGGGATTCTACGACACTCCGTTAAAAAGTAAAATGTCATGAAATTTGCAGCGTCCTATTTTACTAAATACTGTATGGTCCTGTGAAAAGTAAAATGATATTTAATCTGTCATGAAACCAAAATCCTGAAGATTACGGTAACCAAATTTGGTTGTCGGCACATCTATCTCTTAGGGGATTTTGCCTATAAATAGAGGGACCATCTCCTCATTTATATGCCGTTGAATCTGAGCAATAAAGAAGTTTAGATTTTTTTCCTACATACTGTGTCTTTATTTTTTGTCTCGCAAGGCTCTAGACCACACATGGTAGCAGAGTTCCTTAACACGTTATCAGCACGAAGCTCTACCGTGGGGGAACCAATCTACAGCAACGATCTACCGACATCACAAGTATATATGCAATTGAATTTATCTCTGAATACATTTGTTTTATAGATTAGATCTAATCTACTACATGAGCGAGGCAAAATCTACTACATGAGCGAGGCATGACGACACGCTGTCCAGCATGGCCTTGATAGACCAGCCACCCTAAATGCTGTTGTGACAGTAATCATCGACCACGCCACTATGCTGCCACGCAGGCAGCATCCTGCCACCGCTGGGTGCGCCCTGCACAGCGCATCAGATTACCGCCCGTACGCGACTACTAATCGTCAAAGTCACCGCCCAAACACGGTCGCCACTGACGTATCGCTAGCCAACGCCACCGTCTTGCATGACAACAGCCGTTAACCGGCCGCCTTGCACGACACCGGCACGGTGATGCCCCACACAGCAGCACGCAAGCAGCGAAGCCACCGTCCCACATAGACGGCTCCTACACGGAGCAGCTTGGCCCTCGCTCATCTTCTGCTGTCGTGCACGGCGCGCAGTCGGCCGGACGCCGTCAGCACATGGCGTCCCATGTTTTGCGCTGCACATGCACGGTGCGGAGCCAGTCGGCCGCCGTCAGCACTCGGCGTGGCACGGCCCTACCGCCGTTTACCTCCACAAGCCGGCACTTGCCCTACACGTCGCATGGTTCCCGATGCAGCCTGCGCCGCGCGCCATCGCTGACCGAGACTACACGCTGCCCGCCGTGCCAGAACGCGCGTAGCGGCCCACAACACCGTCGTCGGTCGCGTCGACCACATGCCGTCGGTGCCCGCGCCTGCCCACACATGCGTCCACCCACACGCTGTCGCTCGGCTCCCCCACGGGCCGCCACCCTCACGACCCTCCCCCCGCTGGAACGTGCCCCTCATGGCATGCCGCGCTGCCCCGCAGCCGGCCGAGATTGCTCGCGCCTGAAGTCGCCCCACGCTCGAAGCCACGCGTCGCGCTGCGCTGTGCCGCCTATCTCCATCGCCTGCATGCGACTAGCGCGTGCCATCCACGCGCCACTGTGGCCCCGCACGTGCCACCTCCAGCAGATGGCTGAACCCCGTGCATGCAGCACCCAGCGTGCCTGGCCACTCGCCCATGGCCGCCACTCACCTGGCGTTGCTGCCTCGCCGCTCCCAATTCCTGCACACGCTGTGCAGTGCTGCCGCCTCGCCAAGCGTAGCGTCCAACCATGCCACAAGTGCCCGAGCCATGCCACGCCAACGCTGCGATCCACCACCCCTGCATGAATATGTCGGCTGGGGTGGAACCCTAGCCGTACTACCTCCTCGGGCCTCAATGGGCCGGCTGGTCAGAAGAAAAGAAGAAAAGGAAAAGAAAAGGAAGGAAAGGAAGAAAAGGAAAAGAAGAAGAAAAGAAAAAAAGAAAAAAGGTATATTGCATTTTAGTCCCTTAATTTCTGAATTTTGCGCAGAAATACGAATTTTGCGTAGAGACCCCTAGATTTCTGAAAAATCACGCAGAAAATATGAATTTTACGCAGAGGCCCTTGGATTTCTGAAAAATCACGTAGAAAATATGAATTTTGCGTATGGGTCCTCGGATTCGCTGAAAATTCTGAAAATATCCTTTTCTTGCATAAAAGGACCTCTAGAATTCGAATTTTGCATCTATTTTTCCTTTTCAGTAATATTTTCTATGCTTATTTACTGTTTACTGTTTACTATCTTTAAATTGCCCGTATGCATTTAATTATCAGTACTTTTTATCAGTAAATATAGAATTGCATAGAAAAATACTGGAAAATTATAGTAAATTTATTCATGTCTCTATTTAGCAATGTGATGCAATTTCACTAGAAGTAACATGCGCATCATAGATGACTTGCATCGCGACCATCTCACCTAGGCATCGGATGTCTAGACTGTACTTTGAGCCAAGAAGCTCTGCATCACCATAGGCCACAAGGCAATAATGCACTTGCCTCATTCCGGATGAAAATGATTGAGCATTTCATCTTCTCCCGCATCTCTCCACAATCTGAAGGATGAGTATATGATCACGGCGAATGACAGAATGCTACGAGATGCCTTGAAGGAGTGTTTCGAGCGCCTCAAGTACACCATGAAGCCTCTAGTAGAGCAAGAATGGATCTAACTCTGACTCTTTCTGAATATGCCTGAGAGTTTAACTCCACGTTTCACCACTGGAAAGAGATCTCAGATTAAGGAGAAATTGAAAAGACTCTTGCCACTTTCTACCCAAACGCGGTAGAATCCGCACGCAACTATCATCAATTAAAATACATGAAGTATTCTGAATTGATTGACATGTTGTAGCTCAACGATGTTCAGAATAAACTCTTAAAGAAGAATTTCGTTTCGTAGCCACAATGAAAGTGTAATAGCCTTGAAGCTAATGCCGTTTCTTTAAAAGTTGCACAAAATCATCATAAAAAGCGGGATAGGGATGAAAGAAAAGTGATGGCATATGAAGTGAAGCCTAGTAATGAGAATGGCGAGACAACCAAGAAGAATGTCAAGCCATATGGTTCTAGAATTTGCAAGGCACCGAAGCACATCACGGAGAAATACTAGACGTAAACAACTTGTGACACACCTCACCATCGCAGTGAGTAAGGACACTCTTATGATTGAGACTGCACATTTTTCATGATATGTGGCAGTGTCCATAAAATCTCGGTTGATATTCTCATGATGTCAATAGAAGCCTACTAATGCCATCATAAGTAAAAATGCAGCTACCAAAGAAAAAGTGGCTGGACTACATGCAGACTCTATCCAGAATTAGAGTTCTTATGTCATCTGAATGCAGCTAGATATTAGAAGATTGAATAATTATAACTCTAGAAGAGCAAATTGAATGAAAGATTGGAAGTCCTTGGAGAGCAAATATCTTTCAATGCAATGAAGAATTATTTCTTGTATGTCAGAGCATATTTAAGGTATTTATTATTCTGTTGCTACTTCCTCACGCATGAATAAATTATCTTAGACTAGAATCTTGTGTAGCCCCCAAAATAAAAAGGAATGAATCAATTATGGCTTACAGATCCATAAATATAACTTTGTGAAAAAAATGTTTCTAGATAAACGAGAACTAGAAATATTATGACCGTTGCTAGAAGCAGCAAATGCATTTTATAGGCCCTAGAAGAGCCATGGTCATATTATTTATGGGATAACTTTACATAGTAATGAAGCATTGTTGTACTTGAACCCACTTAAACTTTTCTTAAGGTATGTAGAAATTGAAGAAATTATACTAGAAGTATACATCCTTTAATATTTGGGCTATACTATAAATACACTCGAAGTGCATGCTACTTTAAGACTTTATTTCTCTAATTTAGAATTATGCATTATGCCAATTTTGGTTATTGAATTATGAGAAAAATAAATTGACAACTCATATGGTTATAGCTTAAAAGCGAAACAATTTCCTAAATCATGAAGATTAACGTGTCCACATGCATAGCTAGGAAATTAATCACTAGATCAATGTGAAATCATTCCTAGACAGCATCTAGAGGATGTTTTGGTCTTATTGAACCCCCTGTATGGGCTATTATGATACTGCTTAAAACTCATAAATCTTTGTAGTAGATACATGCATGTCTATTATCTACTTAACCCTTATGTGTTGATCATCATAAATAATCCATCTAAAAGGACAAGGCTAAAGAATAACGCTTGATGATTAATGCATTGACATGAGAGGCAAAGTAGTGTACTAAGTATTATTTGTCCACCTGAATGGACTAAACATAAGGAATAAAGAATTAGAAAAATTGCTATACCATCATTGTAGAGTTGTAATTTATCCATCATGAATAGGACATGCAGTTCTAAATACAGCGGATCTCAAACATAATTTAAACCATTGACATATAACATCTACTCAACAACAGTGCAACTAGTGTTAAATTTTCTACCTAAAGCATGTGCATATTCCACTACCATAGTAGATTGAAAAGGCTCTCTCTGGAAAGTCCGTAAAACTTATGAACGGAGATTTGTATGTAGCCTTCTACTTTTATAATTTTCTATCATTTAGGGGGGAGAATGAACCCTTGCATGAAAAATTTTGGCAAATTATGGTAGAAATGAAAATGATTGTGCACATTACCTCATACTAGTGAATGTAGTTTAAAAAGTACTAGAAGTACAGAAGTACCTGAAGTGTCCAATAACTAGAAGTTATACTGCCTAATTGTTTTTGTGATCTGAAAAGCATGACTAAGTTGCATTACCTAAATGTAATGCACCGGAAAGGGTGAAATACCACAGAAAGAAAGGTATCCCTCATCTTGTCTAGAGGCCTCGAACATAAATAATAGGATGAGAACTC
>KE373020.1:63390-85243 GCA_000418225.1 Zizania latifolia | reverse complement strand
TGGCCCACACGACGCCCGGTGGCGAGGAGCACGGCAGCAAGCGTCTCTCCGGCAAAGATCTACACCGAGTTTTCAGTATAAATTTCTTGCCCATAATGTGTTCGCTGAATTGCTTCAAAGAATATATACTGCACTCTAGGTCTTCGATCTAATGTCTCTAAGCACTTGTTTTTGGACTGCATGATATGTGTTTGATGAAATGTCTATGTGACCAAGTTGTGATGCATGTCTAGTGCTTGTGTTATTGTTTAAGAGGATCCAGAATGCTTTTTACATGATTGATGAAATGACATTGCGTTTGTTCACCAAGTGTTCGATGTTTTGATTTTAAGTGTTTCGAGCGTATCTTTTTCCATAGAATGCTCGTCACACTAGTAGGTGAATTTTGGTTTGTCTGAATACACTTGTATCTCGGTGAAGCGATTCTTTTCAAGTGTCATAGTTCAGAGGAGTCTATATTAACTTGCATTGTAAGTGGACCATTTTAGCACTGTCATGTACTGAGCTTTATCGAGGTCACTTGCAAGCGTGATATCTGAAGATTGAGGAAGTTTTACCTGAAGTTTTTGTATCGACTTGCCAGGTGTGACTTTTACTTGTCCAGTCTTGGACTGAATCTCATCAAGTCACTTGCAAGTCCGATGCTCAAGGTTCAGGACTTTTATTTTTCCGCTGTATTTTTGTTTGCGCCCATTCACCCCCCCTCTGGTCGCTAGTTTCGATCCTACAATCGCCTTGTTTTGCCTTTCAAACTCCTTGACTTACCGACGACTGCTGCTCTGGCGCATAGAGAATATGGCCAACAGAATCTTGTTGATGGGGGAGCTAGAGGAGCTAGGCGACAGAGCTGATCTGCGAGGAGCACACCGAGGCCCAGTAGAAGAAGGCTGAGCTACTGAGGAGGACGAAGGAGGAGGTGCTCTTGAAGGCAGTTTCTGAGGTGTGTACCCACGGTGCTCAACCTCATGAACCATCTTCTTCTTGGTGACTCTGTTAATCATGAGCTGAATGTATGGAGCATACACGCAACTCTTGGTGAGAGAGACTGAGGTGGTCTAGATCTCGCTCCAAAGAAACTGAGAGACACTGAACGTACCATGATCCTCCCTCATGACCGCCAGCAGATTGCAGGCATTGCCCAACAATGAGGTTCTGTCACCGAGCTTAGGCAGTAGGGTCTTCTAGAAAAGATTGTTCAAGACTGAGAACACCGGGGAGGGACCCTCTGTCTTGCCTCCAAACACTAAACCCAGCTCATACAGAAAAGGCACTGCATCAGCTCCAAGCACGGGCTCGGTGTCCAAACGATAGGCTACAAGGTCATTTGCGTCCAAGCCTAAGATAGTAGCAAAATTACTAAGAGTGATCTCGTACTCAACTCCCTCTAGCCGCCAGTGGAAAGATGGCTCACCATTGTCCACGGTCTGAAAGAGAATGGAGTAGAACTGGCAGATAGCTTCTTCACACTAGTCCTGCTTGATCTCCATGAGGCCATAGAAATTCTTGGCCTGGCAGATCTGGATCACCTGGTTGAACACTAGATTACCCTTTTTCTTCATGGCAGGCCAGTTGATCTATTGCATCTCGACTACCGGATTTCTCTTGGGCAACATGACGCTTTTGTAATAGTCTTGCTAGAAGCCCGATTGAAACCGATAATCCGACGCATCCCTTATAAAAGCCCAGGGATCTTCATTTCTCTCCTTCCCCACCTCAAGGGTCTGCCTCATATAGTTGACTTCAGAACGAGGAGTGACCCCGCCAACCAATGAGGGCTCTTGGACCTTTCTCCGAACAAGCTGAAGAATATCATCGCTTCGGCTGGATTGTCCGGTAGCAGGCTGCTTTCCTTTTCCTTTGCCCTGAGGTGGAGGAGGAGGCCGCACTGAAGAAGCGGTAGACACTTGGATGTCGATGTCTGGAAAGCGATGCGACCTTGAAGCAAGCTACTTGAAACGGCCTCTTGAAGCTTGCCCAGCACTAGGAACTGGAGGAGACCCTCCGGTGTCACTGTCGTCACCGGAAGAGTACCTCGGGTTGTGCCTGGACTTCTTGTGCCTCCCGTCAGACATGGCGATAACTGCTACATAGCAGCAAAGGATCAAAAGTTGAACCAAGAAATTGAATCAAGGAATGAAAACTGAAACACAATTTAAACCCTTGACCCGGACTGTCCGGGTAGGACCGGACTGTTCAGAACCCCGCAGAATCAAAATCGATTGATCTCGACAATGTGGTTAGGGTACATTGCAACAACATCTAGAGGGCCTATTCTAGCCTAAAAGATTCAAGATTAAACCAAAGACTAGAAGGAAAAACGCCAATCTAGGTCAAAACAGAGGATACCTCAAAAAGGAACTTGGAGACAAAACGAAGACAATCGGCGCTTCCGGAAGGGTCCTAGGCTCCCCCTCAACGGATCCAGCGACTCCTACGGAGAGATTTTGAAGAAAACCGTCAGAGAAATTGAGAGTTGGAGTGAGGGAGAAGAGGAGAAGTGAGGAGGAGAGAGGTAACCGGATGGTTCGGTTTCCTTTTACACAGCCCGACCCCAAACAATCTGGTGTTAGCCGGACTATCCGGATATTCTAGGCGAACCGGACTGTCCAAAGGTAGTCGAACAATCTAGATGCTCTAGATTTGAACTGCTGAAAGTCCTAGGCCCGGACTGTCCGGGTTAAGCCGGATAGTCCGGGACCTCCAGAAATCTCAACTCACTGGAATTCAAGGAGACATATGCCATGAACTTTGGACTAAAATAATAGTATTTTAGCATAGATAATATAAGCAAGGATAAACATGAATGACATGGCATAGCTCAAATGAAATAAAAAGTAAATTTGTATTTATTTAGAATGTAGCCCATTGCATATGAAGATGGCAATTAATTTAGCATCTCATTTCCAACATGGGTATTTTTATGCAAGTGTATTAAGCTAAGTTGCGAGAATTAAGTATATTCAGTTTATTTCTTAACACATAAAACTGATGCTCATCTAAGGGTTTGGTGAAAATATCGGCGAGCTGTTTATCTGTTCTCACATGGGTTAGGTTTATATCTCCCTTGATCTCATGGTCTCTCAAGAAATGGTGACAGATGTCAATGTGTTTAGTTCTTGAGTGTTGAACTGGGCTATTGGCTATTTTAATGGCGCTTTCATTGTCACACAATAGAAGGATCTTGGTGACGTTGTGCTCAAAGTCTTTCAAGATTTGTTTCATCCAAAGGAGTTGAGCACAACAACTACAGGGTGCTACATATTCAGCTTCGGCTATGGATAAAGCTATAGAATTTTGCTTCTTGGAAGACCATGAAACAAGTGATCTTCCAAGGAATTGGTAGGTTCCACATGTGCTTTTCCTATCTACTTTGCAACCAGCATAATCGGAGTCCGAATAGCCGATAAAATCAAAGGTTGAGCCTTTCGGGTACCAAAGCCCTAGGTTTGGAGTATGAACTAAGTATCTCAGAATTCTTTTAACAACAACCAAATGACATTCTTTTGGTGTAGCTTGAAATCTTGCGCACATACAAACACTAAGTATGATATCGAGCCTAGATGCACATAAATATAACAAGGATCCAATCATGGAATTTATACCTTTTGGTCGATGTTGGTTCCTTGTTGATTTAGATCAAGATGCCCGTTAGTTTGTATGGGGGTCTTAATGGGTTTGGCGGTCTTCATGTCAAACTTCTTGAGTATATCTTTAATGTACTTAGTTTGACTGATGAAGGTGCTTTTTTTGAGTTGTTTGATTTGAAATCATAGAAAGAACTTCAACTCTCCCATCATAGATATTTCAAACTTTTTTGTCATTATCTAGCTAAACTCCTCACAGATATCATTGTTAGTAGAACCAAATATAATATTATCGACATATATTTGGTAAACAAAGAAATCATTATTAAAATGCTTAGTAAAGAGGGTAGGATCGGCTTTGCTTATTTCAAAGCCCTTTTTTAGAAAAAATCCCTAAGGCATTCATACCGTACTCGAGGTGCTTGCTTAAGCCCATAGAGCGCCTTTTGGAGCTTGAACACATGATTTAGATATTTGGGGTCTTTAAATTCTGATGGTTGCTCCACATACACCAACTCAGTGATCGGACCGTTTAGGAAAGCACTTTTTATGTCTATTTGGTGAAGCTTGAAATCATGGTGAGTAGCAAAGGCCAATAATATACGAATAGATTCTAGCCTAGCAATAGGTGCATACGTCTCACTAAAATCCAAACCTTCGTTTTGTGTGAAGCCTTGCGCTACCAATCTAGCTTTATTCCTCACGACCATGTTGTGCTCATCTTGTTTGTTGTGAAAGACCCATTTTATATCAATCACATTCTGTTTCGGTCTTTCCACCAATGTCCACACTTCATTCCTTTTGAAGTTGTTGAGCTCCTCTTCGATAGCCATCACCAAATCTACATTCTCAAGAGCTTCTTCCACCTTTATTGGTTCCAAAAAAGATACAAAAGAGTAACATTCACAAAAATTTGCTAAGCATGAATGAATGGTTACTCCTCTTCGTAGATCTCCAAGAATGTTATATACGAGATGGTCTCTTTGGATCCCCTGATGGATTCTTGATGTTGTACTAGTGGTTGGTCGACTTTCTCTTAAACTTCTTATTCCTTGTCTACCACCTCTTGCTATTGAGTTTCTTGTGTTTTACTTTGTTCTACTTGTACTTGTTGTTGATCCGTTGACTCTTCTTTCCTTGGTATTATATCTCTAATAGGCATATTCTTGATTGCTTCACATGGAGGTTCTTCTTCACCTACAATACTTGGATCAACTTGCTCTACTTGAGAGCCACTAGTCTCATCAAATGTTACATCTCTAGTGACTTCAATAATTCTAAAGGTCTTGTTGAAAACACGGTAGGCATGTGTATTTGACTCGTAACCAACCAAGAAACCTTCGTCTACCATAGAGGCAAATTTAGAGTTTCTTGGTCGCTTACTCAAGATAAAATACTTACTACCAAAAACTCTAAAATATGAAACATTAGGCTTGTTACTAGTTAAAAACTCATAAGCCGTCTTTTTAAGAATTTTGTGTAGATACAGACGGTTGATCGCATAACATGCAGTGTTGATTGCTTCTGCCCAAAATATGTCTGAAGTCTTGTACTCATTAAGCATTGTTCTTGCTGCTTAAATTAATGTTCGATTTTTCTGATCCACCACTCCATTTTGGGGTGGATCATAAGGTGCAGAGAACTCATGCTTAATACCTTCTTCATCAAGAAATTCTTCAACTTGGGTGTTCTTGAGCTCACTCCCGTTGTCACTTCTCACTTTCTTGATCTTGACTTCATACTCATTTTGAGCTCTTCTTGCAAAACTTTTAAATACTCCTTGTGTCTCGCTCTTATCATGCAAAAAGAATACCTAAGTGAAGCGAGAAAAATCATCAACAATAACTAAGCCATATTTGTTACCGTTAATACTTAGGTATGTCACTGGTCTAAAAAGATCCATGTGTAGAAGTTCCAGTAGCCTCCGTGTTGTCATGATATTCTTGGCGGTGTGCGGTGTTCCAACTTGTTTACCTGCTTGATATGCACTACACAACCTGTCTTTCTCAAACACAACATTTATTAGTCCTAGGATGTGTTCCCCTTTAAGAAGTTTTGATAAATTTTTCATCCCAACATGAGCTAGTAGGCGATGCCATAACCAACCCATGCTAGTCTTAACCACCAAGCAAATTTCTGATTTCACTTTATCTAGATTAAAATTGACTAAATAAAGCTTTCCCTTTAACTTACCCGTAAAGACTATAGAATTATCAATACTTCTCAAAACGGTCACACCCTCATTAGTAAAAACACATGTATAACCAATTTCACATAACTAAGATATTGAAAGCAGGTTATAACTTAACGACTTAACTAGTAGAACAATAGAAATAGTACTACCATTTGAGATAGAAATTTTATCTACTCCCATTACCTTTTCTTTTTCATTGTCACCAAATACAATAGATTCATGATTACCTTAATTTGACACAAATGAAATGAACATACTGCTTTCTCCGGTCATGTGATTTGTGCATCCATTGTCCATCACCCAACTAGATCCACTAGAGGAGTATTCCTACAAAATAGATTAGTTCTTGTTTTTAGGTACCTAAACATTTTGGTTCCTTCAATGTTAGTCACAAGAACCTTAGGAATCCAAATACATCACAATGGTTTCTCATTCTTATTGCCAATAAATTGAGCAACCACTTTACCACGGTGATTTCTCCTAATAAGATAAGATGCATAAAAGGTAGCTTGTGGAGCAAAGGGCTTATTGTTGATCTTCTTCGAGTTTTGTTCTTCCTTTACAAACTTGATGATCTCTTTACCCTTGTACTTCCTCCTAGCATTCACCTTGCTTTCATTTGGATGAAAACCAAGACATCTCTTCTCAACATTATTTTGGGTGTTGAGTGTCTTGTATAAAGCATCCTTTGTCTTGTAAGTTTTCATGCACCCATAACTTACCAAGGTGCTAAGTCTTTCATTTTCTTTCCTCAAGACTTTAATTTCCTTCATGTTAGTCTCATAAGCAATAATATTAAGATTATAGCATCTAGCACAACCATTGCTTGTGGATGCAATAGAAGGAATAGAAATATGGTGAGTCATTAGAGACTCAACTCTCTCTTCAAGACTCTTATTGCTCTCTTCAAGAACAATAAGTTCACTTTTAAGAGTTTTGAGCTTATCCTCTAATTTCTCATTAGACTCATTTACTAAACAAGATTGCTTAGTTAATTTGTATACCTTTTTCTTTTTCTTAGCAAGAAGCCTCTCTAGTTCAAAACTCCTCTCCTTCTCATTAATGAAAAGATCCTCTTGTTTTTCTAAAGTTACTTCTTGCGACTCTATTATTTCCATAAGCTCTTTAAACTTTGATAAAACATGCTTATTCATATTTTTAAACATGGCATCATCAAATTTAGTTTTATCATCGCTATAATCACTATGATCATCTTTATCTAAAGATTTATCCATCATAGTTACCTTCTTGCTTTTTGCCATAAAGCACTTGGGTAGATGATGTCGTCGTCGCTTGAATCTCCAAATAGTGAAGGCTTTGAAGTTATAATGTTGGCGATGGCGACGGTGGCGACTCCCTTCTTGTTAGAGTTAGAATCCGACTCAGAGTCGGAGTCGGAGTAGGAGTTCCACTCCTCTCCAATGTGAGCATATCCGTCTTTCTTCCCCTTTTTGTACTTTTGCTTTTCTTTGCTTTCTTGCTCTTTCTTCTTAGGACAATCGACTATGAAATGGTCGGGATCACCACACTCATAGCAACTTTTCTTTGACTTCCTTTTTTTTGATTTGTCACCCTTTTCTTTTACCTGTCAAAGCCACCCTTCTTCATAAACTTCTTCAATTTCTTGACAAATAATACAAACTCCTCATCATCACTTTCTTCACTACTAGATTCTTCTTTCTTCTTTGCTTTGAGGGCTACATCCTTGCTCTTATTGTTGTGAAGCTTAGCTAGATCCTTGACTTCCTTGGCTTCATTTTTCATCAACTCATGAGCAATTATCTGCCCTAGCACATCACTTGATGTTATTTTCTTGAACTCTTTTCACTCACGGATCAAAGTTACTAAGGTAGAATTCCTTGGTGCTATAGCCCAAAGCAATCGTTTCATAACAAAGTGATCGGTCATCTCTTCACTTCCAAGACCCTTAATTTTGTTGACAAGGACTATGAGTTGATCATACATCTTTTGTGGAGTTTCATCATCTTCCATAACAAATCTTCTGAGCTTTCCTTAAAGAAGCTCTATCTTTGATTCTCTAACTAAGGAAGTCCCTTGATGAGCAACTTGCTTGATGAACAACTTAATGCAGCAAGTAGAACACTCGCTGCTTGAGCGTTGCGGTGGATAGCTTGTTCTTCATCAGCAGTTAATTGATGATCATCCCTATTAGAGTTATCTACATCCACACCTATGTATACAATCTTCCAAATGTTTTGATGCATAGATATTAGGTGCAATTTCATCTTATGTCTCCATGCCGCATAGTGTGTACCATCGAAGTAAGGTGTATGACCAGTTGGCACAGAGAGATAATTATTACTAGAATTTAGCTTGGAGTAGTTAAAAGGATATGTTACGCCTTTCTTCTCTCCAACACTATTCTTATCGGTCCCGGTGGAATTTGACTCCTTAGACATCTTTTCTTTTCAAGTGGTTAGGCTTTTTAGAAGAGCCTGCTCTGATACCAATTAAAAGTTGCGTAGAGGGGGGGGGTTGAATAGGCAATCTGAAATTTCTCAATAAAATCAGTTATTTCAAAACCTCTAGGACCCAGATTCGCCGGACTCTAGTCGGATAGTCCGGGGGCTGGACGAAACAACAAAATATCCAAGGTCTAGACTGTCTGGATGTAATCGGATGGTCCAGGCATAACAAATCTGAAACACTGACCAATGAAGAAAATATACTACCCAATGAATTCAACGACCCTTAATCTTGCTAGCAATAAGATAAAATAACAGTAAATATAACTAGCAAGAATAGCAATGGACACAATGATTTTTTTCCCAAAATTTGGATCCACCGATCCTACGTCTCCGTTGAGGAAACCCCAAAGGGCCGGGTATCTTTTAACCCTAATCCTCACCAAGCCCTTACCTCCGTAAGTCTTGGTTTTTACTCGGTTACCTTTTTGAAGCCGAGGTGAGGCCTTGTACAAACTTGTCCGATCACCCATAATCCTTGGGTGCTCGCGGATCGACACCTAGCCGTCTAGGAGATCCATGATCTCCAAGAGTAATAAATTCGATGACGTGATCCAACACCGTGTGCTCAAGAAACACAGAAGAACTTCAAGCACACTCCCACACAACTTTCAAGAAATCGATTCAACAAGAACATGTGGAGATTGTGTGGAGAAATCACTCGTCTGCGCTCAAGATCCAAAAGAACGCACAAGCAAGACTGAGGAAGAATGACAGGAGGTCTAGAGTTGCAAATCACGTACCCCTTATTATGGAGGGGAATGGTATTTATACCCCTGCACCAAATCTGTCCTTTAAGGAAAAAAATCACGCACTGTTCATCCGGACAGTCCGAACTTAATCGGATAGTCCGGACCAAATAAAATCGAAACAGATCGAGTGTTTTGGACAGTCTAGTCAGAGTCCAGATATTCTAGGCCAAAAAACTCTATCCAAACAGAAAGGGGTTTTCAGATAGTCCGGCCAAGGTCCCAACAGTCCGGCCACGGAATAAAAATCAAATAGAGAGCAGTTTTCGGATTGTCTGGCCAGAATTACAGACATGCCGACTTCAGAATAAAATTCAACAGAAACAAGTTTTTAGATAGTCCGATCAGAGTCCGGACAATCTGACTTGAAAAAATAATTTTAACAGAAGCATGTTTTCGGATGGTTCGGTCAGAGTCTGGACAATCCGGCTTAAAAATAAGTCGAAACAGAAACATGTTTTCGGATTATCTAGCTAGAGTCTAGACAGTCCGCCATGTAAATAAAATTTAATAGAAGCCTATTTTTAGATTGTCCGGTTTGAACCTGGACAGTCCATAGTGCAAATAAAATTCAATAGATGGCAAATCTCGGACAGTCTGGCTAAACTCGGACAGTCCGGCTTTTCTAGAAACCAAAAACCAACTTAAAAAATTTTCAAAACTTTCAACGAAAGATAATGATTTGAGCAATTAGCTTTAGATCATCGATCAACTCATCCCTCTTGATAGTACGGCATACCTAGTCTCAAGAAAATATGAAATATTTGCAAAAAGCACTACTTGAGCCTAAGTAGAACGAAGAACTCGCTTTCTTCAAGATCAAAACAGCTGCAATATCACTTTTAGTTCTTAAATCCTGCATTCATCTTAGCAATCATATCAGTATCATTTGATCACTATTGTCGTTGAAACATTAAAATAAATTAGGGGTCTAGATGCATCAAGATGCACTTTTAGTATCCCACCTTCCTAAGGAAATATCTTAGGGCTGAACATGATAGATTTATTGATTAATAAATTTATTGGTAAGATACACAGTTCTTTTGGAAATCTTTCCAAGCTAACTATGTTATTGCTTGACAATAACACGCTTGAAGCAAGGGAAAGCCAAGACTGGGAATTCTTCCGTGCCTTGAGAAATTGCCATTTGTTTGATACTCTTGATATAGAATAATCGGCTACATGGAGAAATACCAAATTCGATTGGTAACTTGTCCATCAATCTAACACGTCTAAAGTTGGGTGGTAACAACCTATCAGGGAGAATTCCTCAAAGTATAGGAAACCATACTAGCTTAAAAAATCTGGTTTTACAAAACAACTATTTTAGCGATACAATCGGAGAATGGGTTGGAAACCTTAAGAAACTACATGGTCTATATCTTGCTGGAAACAACTTCATAGGGCAAATTCCATCCTCCATTGGTAATCTTTTACAATTAACACAGCTCACACTAGATAAAAACACTACTAGAGAAGTGGGATTTTATCCACCCCCTTTAGTACCGATTCTAATTCGAGCCGGTACTAAAAGTCCCCTGCAACGGTCAAAAAATGGAGAGAAAGTCAAGGGTAGGTAAAACCGGTACTAATAAACAGTTTTTGTGCCAGGTCGGAAAACCGCCTGATACTTTACTTAGTACTATCAGTCAGGATCCCCAACCGGTACTAAAAACTTGGACTTTAATACTAGGTGGGGATACCAACCGGTACTAATAAACATAGCACCAGAGGCTCTCCCAACCTGGTACTAAAACTCTTTATTAGTGCCGGGTGCTTTCCTGATCCGGTACTATCATAATGAACAGTATAAATTAGCTCCTTGCTAGCAACTCCAGCTAGCTTCTGATGTAAGGAGAGGTGAAATTTCAATTCTTTGCGGTGATATTGAGCCTGCAGGTGATTGATGGTTAGTAGCTCCATTCTTTACTGTAAGATCAACTTGGTGCTTGATTTGTGAAATGTGATACATTATCTTGATGGAAGTATAGGCAGATTTGTGAAAAATGTGATACTTTGATTCCTGTAGCTTATGATATGCTGGTGATCGAACAGAGAGGAATAGAGAGGAGGTTATAGCAGCTGCCAAAATTTTAATTATTTTCGACGATTTTGATGTTGCGGGTGCCTGAAGGTTAGTAGCTCCATTCTTTTCTGTAAGATAAATTTGCTGCTTGATTTGTGAAATTTTATCCATTATCTAGATGGACATACGGGCAGATTTGTGAAATATGATACTTTGATTTCTGTAGCCTTGTTAATTCGTCTGGTTGTTTTTTCCTATGTGTTATTCTTAAGCAATGTACATTATCTAGAAATGTGGTGAAATTATTGTTCAATGATCTAACCAGGCTATAATCTTGTTAATGTAGATGAACTGACAGTGGATGTACGGCGCTGACCGCCGCTCCATAGATTTCAATCACAGTGTACGTAATTTTCTCGAAGCAGCCAAGGCCCAAAATCCTCCATCGAGTTTCAAATGTTGTCCATGCATAGACTGCCAGAATCAGAGGATGTACTCCAAGACAAGTACCATTCACTTCTACTTGCTCTCAAGAGGATTCATGCCTAATTATATTTGTTGGACGAAGCATGGAGAGAATGGTGTTATACAAGAAGATGACGATAAAGAACAAGACGACAACAACATTCTAGGCTTTGATTGTGAAGATACCAATGTTGTGGAAGACGATGATCTAGAACAGATGTTGCGTGATGTAGTGGATGACTTTGATTGTGAAATGGACCTTAAAAAGTTTGAACGCTTGTTAGAGGACCACCGGACATTGTTGTACCCGGATTGTAAAAATGGGAAGAAAAAATTGCGTACGATACTAGATCTGTTGCAATGGAAGGCGGTAAATGGTTTGTCTGACAATGGATTCGATGAGTTATTATAGCTCATTAAAAATATGCTTCCAGAGGGAAACAATTTGCCTCAAATAACATATGAGACAAAACAAGTTGTTTGCCATCTAGGATTAGAAGTAGAAAAGATACATGCATGCCCCAAAGATTGTATTCTCTTTCATGGCGAGGAGTACAATTCTTTAGATGCTTGTCTGGTGTGCAGTGCGTCGCGATATGAGATTAAGCATGTCGACGCTGGTAACATTAGTGTGGACCGTCACAGGAAGAGGGTTCCCGCTAAGGTGATGTGGTATTTCCCCATAATACTACGGTTGAAGTGTTTATTCACAAACGCAGCACATGTTAAGATGATGCGGTGGCACAAAGAAGAAGCATAAGGTAGATGGAATGTGTAGACACCTCGCTGATGGGACCCAGTAGAGAAATTTTGATAGAAAGTACCCAGATTTTGTAGATGAGATAAGAAACATAAGGTTTGGCCTAAGTACGGATGGCATGAATCCTTTCGGTGATTTGAGCAGTAGTCACAGTACCTAGCCTGTGACTGTATGTATCTATAACCTTCCTCAGTTTTGCATGAAACAAAAGTTTATTATGATGCCGGATCTTATCCAAGGCCCGAAGCAAGCTAGCAATGACATTGATGTGTACCTCAAACCATTGGTCGATGATCTATTATTGACGTGGAATAATGGTGTACATGTATGGGATGAGTACAAACGGGAGACCTTCACCCTACGAGCTATGTTGTCCGTAACCATAAATGATTGGCCTATACTTGGTAACTTGTCAGGGCTGACTATCGAGGGATTCAAGGCGTGCATCCAGAGTTTGGACGATACCGATAGCTTATATTTGCCAAATTGTAGGAAAGTAATGTACATGGGCCATCGTCGATTTCTCAATACCAACCACCCGTTAACAAAGAAATGTAAGCATTTTGGTGGTGTGGTAGAGCATCGTATTTTGCCTATTCATCATAATAGGAGGCATGTATTCGCTATGGTCAAGGATCTAAAAGTGGTATTTGGAAAGGGCCGTATTGGTACCAAACCTGCAAAAGAGTATAGATAAAAACGCAAAAATGTAGAAAAAAAGTCCATATTCTGTGTCCTACCTTATTGGGAAGACTTAGATGTCCGTCACTCAATTGATGTGATGCACCTCGTGAAGAATCTATGCGTCAACCTACTAGGATTCATAGGTGTATATGGGTTAGGCAAAGATACGCTACAGACAAGGCAAGACTTGCAAGATATGCAACAATGAGCTGACCTACACTCGGAACTAAGAGATAATGGCGCATACTTACGTCCCGCTAGCTACACACTTAGTAAGGAGGAGAAGGAAAGTATGTTTGAATGCTTAAACAGTGTGAAGGTCCCGTCAGGATACTCTTCCAATATAAAGAGATTGATAAACATGAAAGAGAAGAAATTCATACACCTAAAGTCTCATGATTGTCCTGTGCTAATGACACAGTTGCTTCCGATTGCACTACAGGGTATTCTACTAGAAAATGTTAGAGCAACAATCACAAAGCTTTGTGCATTCCATCACGAAATTTCATAGAAGGTAATTGATCTAAGTCGACTAGAAAAGCTACAGATCGATGTGGTCCACCGTCTTGTTAGTCTTGAGATGATCTTCCCTCCTTCTTTGATATTATGACAATCTGTTTATTCACATTGTCAAAGAGATTGGTATTCTTGGCCTTGTATTCCTACACAACATGTTCTCTTTCGAGAGGTACATGGCAGTCCTAAAAAAATATGTCCGTAATCGTTCTCGTCTAGAAAGATGTATCATAAAGGGTTATGGAACAGAGGAGGTCATAGAGTTTTGTGTTGACTACATTGACGACCTCAACCCTATTGGAGTTCCTGTATCACTCCATGAGGGGAGGCTAAGAGGAAAGGGCAAACTTGGGAAGAATTCAATAATGATTAATGACCTCTCTTCATTTGCTAAAGCACACCACACATTTTTGCAACAATCATCTTTGGTGGCTCCATAGATCGAGAAGCATAAGGAGATCCTATTCTCCAAACACCCTAGAAAGTCTACGGCCTGGATTACACGTTATCACATGGACAACTTTGGTGGTTGGTTGCAACATCACCTCATGGGTAATGTCTCTGTTGACAATCAACTGATCTGGTTGGCTATAGGGCCATCATGCTCAATCCTGACATTTCAAGGTTACGAGATAAACGGGTATATATTTTACACGAGGACTCAAGACAACAAAAGCGCCAACCAAAATAGTGGTGTACGTATAGATGTCGTGGACAGCACTGGAAAGAAGAACTCTAGTTTTGGTGTCATAGAGGAAATCTAGGAACTCAACTATGGACCCTTGAAGGTTTCTCTGTTTTGGTGCCAATGGATGAAGCTTTCTGGAGGGGGTGTAATCGTCGATTGATTTGGTATGATTGCTGTTGACCTCAATCTTATTGGATACAAAGATGAACCGTTCGTCCTCGTTAAAGATGTGACACAAGTTTTCTATGTGCCTGACATGGCTAGTAAACCCAAAAAAACAGAAAAAGAGCATTGCCAAATGACAGTTCAGAAAATAGGCCAAAACAACACATAGTTCTTCAAGGGAAAATAAAAATCATGGGAGTAGAGAGTGTCATAGATGAAGATGAATATAATCAGTCCAACGAGATGTCGCCATTCGCAGTGGAGGTTGACACAAGCATCCTATTAGGCAATGAGGATGCTCCCTACGCATGGCACGATCATGATGAAGGAATGCTTGTAAAGAAAAAGTAGTACTCTTGTAGTAATGTAAAGAATTTGTAATATATATAATTATGCTGGATTATATTGTTCTGAGAATTTAATTATGGCTATGGCACTTTTCAAGAATTAATGAACCTTCAAATTAATAATAATTGGTTTGAGTATTTATGGCTCATAAAGGTTTTTCCAAACCCTAACGCAGGTTCCTAAAACCTCTCGCGGGAGCCCTTTAGTACCGGGTGGTAAGGATACCCATGCTAGGGTTTAGGAGCCCATGCTAGGGTTTGGGAAAAACTTTAGTACCGGACGAACATACGAACCGGTATTAAAGAGGACTAATTGTACTGATCTATGTTGTTACCCGGTACTAAAGGATGGGTGTTTAAAAGGGGTCACGATCTCCCCCAAAAATTTCCCCACAAGTTTGCAACTGCTGCCTCCTCCATCCGTTCGTCGCCACTGAACCATCTGTCGCTGACTCATCATTTTTGGCTAGAGCCTCTCACCGTCGCCCCTGATATGCATCTCTATCCCCCTCTTCTTTTCACCACTATGATACGCTGTCTTGCCGACTCCTTCATTGCAGTGAGCCATAGTGGACTTTATTTTTACTGAACCGTCCACCGCTGACTCGTCGTTTTTTGCTAGAGCCCCTCGCCGTCACTCCTGGTACGTATTGATGGAATTGTGCCCAAGAGAATTCTGGGGGAACTGGAAGTTCTGGCTGAGGGCTGAAAGTTCTGGGTTCTGGAGCATCCGGAAGTTTCGGGCCAGCCCTAGTTTTGGTTTCTGGAGGAGCCAGAAGTTCCGGTTGGACCAAAAGTTCTAGGCCTGCCTGGACGAATCAGAAGTTTCGGTTAGACCGGAAGTTTCGGGTCGAAATAAATTCAATACAGAAGGTTATTTTTGAAAGTTCCGGTTAGAACCAGAACTTTCGGTCCAAGCGAACAGATTAGATCTATTGAGCTTTAATATAGATTAAAGGCCCGTGACAGGGCACTATATAAAGAGAGGTGGGGCAAGCACGAAAAGGTTGCTGGTTGTTGTTGCCATTGCTGCTGTTTGTTTATGGTTTGACCAAACCCTAGCCGCCACCTCTCTTCTCTCCTCGATTGCAAGTGTTGTGATTGATCTCCCTGGATCTCGCAAGTGGTGCCAGCACGCTGGCGTGAGGAGATCCTATCCCTGGACGTGTGGATACCGTGGAGGCACTACTCCAATAGTGGTGCTAGTCGTCTTCTTCCGTGGAGTTCGCCGGATCGTGGGATCGTGTCGTCTTCATCGCTGGATCACCGATGAACGAATGAAGCCGGGAGGAACAGGTCGAGGACGCGCTTTGTCGACTCTACTTTCGCTGCCCGAGCGCGTCTCAAGGCTCAAGGTAACGATCCATGATCCCATTACACGCATGATTCCTGTGCTAACGGGTTAAAATTTTAAAATTAAGCGCTAGCATAGCCTCCCCATAACCCAACAGTGGTATTAGAGCCTACGTGCGTAGTGTTCGATCTAGATCGATCATATATGGTGATATGTGATAGAAATAGATTGGATCTATTGTTTTTTTGTCGTCGGATTTTCCGGAAGTTCCAGGCCAAAATAATTTTTGATACAGAATGTTATTTTCTGATGTTCCAGATCTGAAAGTTCCGGTTGGACCGAAAGTTTCGGATAGAAATAAATTCCGTACAGAAGGTTATTTTCGGAAGTTCCAGGTGTGACTCAAAACTTCTGGGCCAAAATAAATTAAAGTCAAAAGGTTGATTTTGGAAGTTCCAGCCCTAAGTCAGAAGTTCCGGGCCCTTCGACCGGAAGTTCCGGGCCTACTGGCCAGAAGTTCCGGGTCCAGTTCAGTCACGTCTAGATTCCGCCTAACTTGTTTTTGTAGGGAATGTTGTGACTGGTATGGCCTTGCAAATGTATGAGATACAAGCTTGTAATAACATGGCCTGCGTGTCATGATTGATTACAGCCCAAGGCTATTTAAATGTTGTACGACCTGCGCGTCGACATATGATGCTTCTGCTCATGTAATTAGTATAGTGATATTAGGTGTAATAGACTGATACAAGTTTGTGGAGACCTGAAGCGTGATGACCCGATGGATAGGAACCATGGATATGGAGATCACTATGCGAGAGGGCCATACTATGTCACAGTTAATATGATTGCCTGCAATTTTTATTTATGTTCCTGTCAAACTATTCCTTCATGTTTTGTGTGTGGTAGGTATCGTTACCATGTTAGAATAGTTTCACTTAGAAAAATTAAGTATTGATGCTCTTTCCAATATCTGCACCTACTAAGATTCTCGATCATCGATGGTGGGCTGCCAAAGCAGGGTGCCGTCTTTTATCTTGACCAGTTAGGGTGGATGTCGAATACCACATGCATAGTATTGGTTTGCTTAACAAAGCTATGAAAACGATTTTATGCTTTGGTTCATGGAGTTGGGAGTCGAGCATTGGATGTTACTCCAACGAACAAGAGTCACATAGAGATGTGATTAGCAAGAAGAAGAAGGGAAGTGAGACTTCCGCTTTTACTTCAAGTATAAATGTTATTGAAATTTATCTTGCTACTCGTCCAAGTGATTCATGGGTATTAGATATCGGATCAATGATTTACACTTGCAAATCGTTGCAGGGGCTGAAAAGGACTGGGAAGTGCGCAAGAGGCGAATTGGATGTTCGCGTTGACAATGGTGCAAAAGTTGCTGCGTCGGCGGTAGGCGTTTATTCTTTGTCGCTACCCTCAGGATTAGTTTTAGAGTTAAATAATTGTTATTTTATTCCCGCCTTGGGCAGAAACATTATCTCCTCGTCATGTTTAGAGGAAGACGGTTTTGAATTCGTAATAAAGAACAAGTGTTGTTCGATATTTTCAAATGGTATGCTCTATGATGTTTGTCCATTGTTGAATGGCTTATATGTTCTGAATCTTGAGGATACACATGTCTATAACATTAATACGAAGAAACCTTAACTCAATGATTTGAATCCTACCTATGTCTGGCATTGTCGTCTGGGTCATATAAATGAGAAGCGCATGCAGAAGCTCCATAAAGATGGGCTTTTGGAGTCATTTGATTTTGAATCGTTTGACATATGTGAGTCTTGTTTACTTGACAAGATGACTAAAACGCCTTTCACTGGTCAAAGTGAGAGGGCAAATGAACTGTTGGCCATTGTACATACTGATGTATGTGGACCAATGAGTTCTACAGCCAGAGGTGGATTCCAGTACTTCATAACTTTTACCGATGATTTTAGTAGATATGGTTATGTCTACTTAATGAGACATAAGTCGGAATCCTTTGAAAAGTTCAAGGAGTTCCAGAATATGGTATAAAATTATACTGGCAAGACAATCAAATTTCTGCGATCGGATCGTAGAGGTGAATATTTGAGCTATGAGTTTAATAATCATCTGAAGCAGTGTGGAATTATTCCACAGTTGATTCCACTTGATACACCTCAGTGTAATGGAGTGTCCGAGAGGAGGAACCGAACTTTGTTAGACATGGCCCGGTCGATGATGAGTCAAACTGATCTTCCATTGTCTTTCTCGGGATTTGCTTTAGAAACTACTGCTTTCACACTAAACAGAGTTCCATCTAAATCTGTGGAGAGGACGCCATATGAGATATGGAATGGGAAGCATACCAGGTTGTCTTTTCTAAAGATCTAGGCTTGTGAGGCCTATGTAAAGCGTTTGATGTCTGATAAGCTCACTCCCAAATCTGATAAATACTTCTTTGTGGGATATTCTAGGAAAACCAAAGGATATTACTTCTATAACCGGGAAGAGGGCAAAGTGTTTGTCGCCCGGAATAGTGTTTTTTTTAGAAAGAGTTTCTCTCGAAAGGGGTCAGTGGGAGCACAGTATGTCTCGAAGAGGTTCGAGAGCCACTAGAAAGTGTTTTAGCTCCTACTGAACCGGACCTCGACATGCAAGATGTTGCAGAGCCTGTTGTCGAGACACTAGTCCCACGTCGGTCGGAGAGGTTGGGTCGTGCGCACGAGCGGTTAGCGTTTTTGATCACTGGGCAGCGCGACATATTATTGTTGGACAATGATGAACCTAAGACCTATTCAGAAGCAGTGATGGGACCAGACTCTGACAAATGGCTTGGAGCCATAAGATCCGAGTTAGAATCCATCCGAGAGAATCAAGTTTGGAACTTGGTCGATCGACCTGATGGTGTAAAAACTATCGAGTGTAAATGAATTTTTAAGAAAAAGATAGACGTTGATGGAAATGTTCGCATCTATAAGGCATGATTGGTGGCAAAAGGTTTTAGGCAGATTCAAGGTGTTGATTATGATGAAACATTTTTGCCCATCGCTATGCTAAAGTCTATCCGGATCATCCTAGCAATTGCTGTATTTTATAACTATGAGATATGGCAAATTAATGTCAAGACGGCTTTTCTTAATGGAAACCAAAGTGAGGATGTGTACATGACACAGCCTGAAGGTCTTGATGATCTAGAGAATGTTGGGAAAGTTTGCAAGCTGCAAATGTCCATTTATGGGCTGAGGCAGGCTTCTCGGAGTTGGAACCTTCGTTTTGATGAGGTAGTCAAAGGGTTTGGCTTCATCAAGAACGAAGAAGAGCCTTGTGTTTACAAAAAGGCCAGTAAGAGTTTACTTGTGTTTCTTGTCTTATATGTAGATGACATATTGTTGATCGGAAATGATATTTCTATGCTAGATGCTATCAAGTCTTCGTTGAGAAAAAGTTTTTCAATGAAAGATCTTGAAGAGGCAGCATATATTTTGGGTATAAAGATTTATAGAGATAGATCAAGAAGACTTGTTGGATTAAGCCAAAGTATGTTCATTGACAAGGTATTGAAACGGTTCAATATGCAGAATTCCAAAAAAAATTTCCTGCCAATGTCACATGGTATTTCTCTTAGCAAGTGTCAGTGTCCTTCGACACCTAATGAGCTAGAGAAGATGAGTGCGATCTCGTATGCCTCCGCAATCGGATCCATCATGTATGCCATGCTTTGTACACGCCCAGATGTTTCTTTTGCTCTAAGTGTTACGAGCAGATATCAGCCAAACCCGGGTGAAAGTCACTGGACGGTAGTAAAGAGTATCCTTTAGTACTTGAGAAGAACTGATGATATGTTCCTGGTGTATGGAGGTGAGGAGAAGCTCATTATAAGTGGTTACACCGATGCAAGCTTCCAAACCGACAAAGACGATTCACGATTGCAGTCTGGATTTGTGTTGTGCCTCAATAGAGGTGCAGTGAGTTGGAAGAGTTCCAGGCAAGAAACGGTTGTAGATTTAACGACAGAAGCCAAGTATATTGCAGCTTCGGAAGCTACAAAGGAGGCAGTTTAGATCAGTAAGTTTGTTTCTGAGCTGGGTGTTGTCCCTAGTGCGTCCAGTCCAGTGGACCTCAATTATGATAATAGTGGTGCCATTGCGCAAGCCAAGGAGCCTAGGTCCCACTAGAAGTCCAAGCACATACTGCGGCACTATCACCTGATCTATGAGATTATAGATAGATGTGATGTGAAGATATGCAAGGTACACACGGATTTAAACATAGCCGATCCGTTGATGAAGCCTCTCTCACAGCCCAGGCATGAGGCGCACTTGAGCTCTATGGGTATTGGATACTTACGTGAGTGAGTCTAGTGTATGTGAGAAGAAGTTGTTTTTATCTATGCTGATGTATATTTAGATAATTAGTTATCTTGTTCCTTGAATAAATATCTTTTACATAGATCAGCAAGTTGATAACTTGTTTATGAGACTCTTTGTATTACGATGTTATTCTAAATGATATCTGATCTGAGATCGTCATGTGGGACCGTGATGATTTATAGATTAGCATATCTATCTGATTGATGATCATGTTTTACAGATCATAGATATAGAGATGTCAAATCAGTGATGTGGACTCATGTTAGTGAACATGGAGTTAGATAGACCCACCTTGAGATACTGTTGGGATTGTTATTTTATATGTGCCATCAGTTGTCATCTCAAATGGTGTACCTGCAGAGTCCTTAGACCTGAGATCGTCATTGATTCCAGAATATGTAGTAGCACACTTAGGGGATTCCAAATTCTATTCCATAACAGGGTAGTTATAAATGTTGCTTTCGGATGTGTCACGAAATATGTCATAGGATGTGAGCGGTCAAGATGGAATTTACCACTCCTACATAACAGGAGAGACGTCTCTGGGCCCCTCGAGGTAGTCGAATTTGAAAGTGCATGGCCATGCCACTATGATCAAAGAGTTGATTATGATTGAATCCACTACTTGATCGAGTGAAGTGTCGAGCTATCAACAAGGGTGGCACGAATCTCGCCTTGAGCTTGACTGATGTCGTGTGGTAAAGGGATTGGTGCGTGAGTATATCAAGGTTCAGAAAGTATGATTTTGACTTTGTATGCTTTCGGGGGTTAATATGTGCTGCTAGGTACCGCTATTGATCGGCGATCCGGGAAAGGTTTTTGGGTAGCGGCCATTTGCATATGAACCCATCGGGTCGCACTCTTAAGGGTATTGGAGTTAAAGCTTACAAGAATTAGCTCGTGTGCAAGTGGGAGATTGATGGAATTGTGCCCAAGAGAATTCTGGGGGAACCAGAAGTTCTGGCTAAGGGCCAGAAGTTCTGGGTTCTAGAGCATCCAGAAGTTTTGGTTAGACCGGAAGTTCCGGGCCAGCCCCAGTTTTGCTTAATGGAGGAGCCGGAAGTTCTGGTTGGACAGGAAGTTTCGGGTCTGCTTGGACGAACCGAAAGTTCTGATTAGACCGGAAGTTCCCGGTCAAAATAAATTCGATACAGAAGGTTATTTTCGAAAGTTCTGGTTAGAACCAGAACTTTTGGTCCAAGCGGACAGATTAGATCTGTTGGGCTTTAATACAGATTAAAGGCCCGTCACAGGGCACTATATAAAGAGAGGTAGAGCAAGCATGAAAAAATTGCTGGTTGTTGTTGCCATTGCTGCTGTTTGTTTATGGTTTGACCAAACCCTAGCCGCCACCTCTCTTCTCTCCTCGATTACTGTTGTGATCGATCTCCCTGGATCTCGCAAGTGGTGCTAGCATGCCAGCGCGAGGTGATTCTATCCCTGGACGTGTGGATACCATGGAGGCACTACTCCAATAGTGGCGCTCGTCGTCTTCTTCCGTGGAGTTCGCCAGATCATGGGATCGCGTCGTCTACATCGCCGGATC
>KE373020.1:4517-21120 GCA_000418225.1 Zizania latifolia | reverse complement strand
CTAAACGTTACATATTTATAGTCCAGATGTCCTACATGGTTACGACTGCAACTAATTTATCTTTATCTCCGTAACAAGATCTATCTTCTCTTTATACTGGCTTCTTCGTATCCTTATCCGATCACACGTGCGTACTGTAGTTGGGCTTCATTGACCGTGCTTTGACCGGACTTGTTGATTTCCCTTAATTGTGCCGAAACTGCATTGGGTCTGGGCCTTACCAAATTTTGCCGTTAACAGTACTGAAAGACTATAGCTCGTGCAATATTAAAACAATGAAATCTGAATGAAAAACAACAAAAAGAAAAGAAAGTGTGCAAAAGCACAGAAAGTTTAAAAAAAGTGTGCAAAACCACAGAAAGTTCTGTATTCATGAAAAAAATATTTTTCCTAGGTCGTCTTATGAGTCTGCTTATCTTTGCACTTTGATATAAACTTAGAGGTGATCATAGATAACTAGACTATTGAAATGGGCACTGCTTGTGTGTGTAAGAACCTCACAATAGGTCATGTGACCGAAGCTCAAGTGGCACCATCTATCTCTGGATCAGTGGTCGCTGTGCTAAGATAAATACTTGTGAAAATTTTATAAAAAGTTGCATATATCAAATCTAAAATTTTCAATGACTATGAAGTGCACTTCAAGAGCATTAAGCGCTATTTTGGTTTTGTGGACACGGCTGAATTGTGTGTGAGGTATTTCTTTTAGATTGGTCCTAATGAAAGCCAACATTATAAATCGTTGAAACCATAATATCTTAGTGCTGATTTGAACTTGAAAATTATGACTTAGTTTCATCTTGAGGCTTTTAGATTTGATTGTGAGCTGGTTGATATATCTATTTTATTTATGTTGCAAACCTTGTCACATTGATTTTGGTACACTTCAAAGCTCCCAAATCAAGAAATCAAAAAGCTGGTGTTCTCAGGATAATTTCTCTCTTTTGCTTCACTTGATGAAATCATTGTCAAAAGGGGAGAAATATTTAGGGAGAGAAATTGGTTTTTGATGAAATCATTTTCTTTTGTAATCAATTTTCTTCTGCAATAAATTTTCGAGGGAGTTTTATTTATTGTTCTCTGAAAAACTTTGGGGGAGAAAAACTTGTGATTTTGAAAATCAAAAATTTCTTTGTACTTTTTAATGGTGTTGCCAATGTGTTCATCAAGGGGAAGATTGTGAGATCATGTGTTTGATTATTGATAAGTGATGAACAAATTGGTTTGATGTTTATATGTGATGAACAAATTGGTTTTAATTGTTTTGAGTGATCGAGTATTTTGGTCGAGTTGTCGAGCACTCTTATTGGGTACTCAGCACTTAGTACTCGAGGAAAGTCAGCATTCAGCCCTCAAGAGATAGCACTCGAGAAATTCTGCCCTCGAGAGAGTTTCAGCACTAGGGAGAATTTCAGCACTTGGGATTTTGAATCACTCGGATTTTTGATGTTCGAGTTAGATCATGTGCTTTAAATTGTTTATTCAAGAAATACACCATGTTTATGATTGATTAGAATGTTTAAGTTAAGTTAGCAAGAATTGATTGGACTAATTGAGTTTAGTTGGAAAAAACTTGTGCTCGATAAAATGGTTTCTTGGTTTGTTCATGTGCAACCATTGAAATGTGGACTGCTTGTGTGTGCTTATCATTGCACTTTGATATGAATTTAGAGATTATCATAGATGACCAGACCATTGAAATGGGGACTGCTTGTGTGTGCAAGAACCTCACAATAGGTCATGTGACCGAAGCTCAGGTGGCACCATCTATCTCTAGATCAGTGGTCGCTGTGCTGAGATAGACACTTGTAAAAATTCATACAAAAGTTGCATATATTAAATCTGGATTTTTAAATGAATTGCACTTTTAAGAGTTTTGGTTTTATGGACATGGCTGAATTGTGTGTGACGTATTCCTCTTAGATTGGTCCTAGTGAAAGCCAACATTATAAATCATTGAAATCATTCAATCTTAGTGATGATTTCAACTTGATAATTGTGCCTTAGTTTCATCTTGAGGCTTTTAGGCTCGATTGTTAGCTAGTTGATCTATTTATTTCATTTGTATTGCAAACCTTGTCACATGGATTACTTTAGGTACACTTCAAAGCTCTGAAATCAAGAAATCAAACAAAAAATAGTGTTCTCATCATATTTTCTCTCTTTTACTTCACTTGATGAAATCATTGTCAAACGAGGAGAAATATTTAGGGAAGAAATTGGGGAGAAATTATTTTTTTGATGAAATCATTGGCAATCAAATTTCGAGGGAGTTATATTTATCGTTCTTCTCGTCCTTTGAAAAACTTTAGGGGAGAAAAACTTGTGCTTGTTTTTTGGAAAATCAAAAATTTCTTCGTGCTTTTTAATGTTTTTTAATGGTGTTACCAATGTATTTATCAAGGGGGAGATTGTGAGATCATGTGAATGATCATTGATTTATGATGAATAAATTGGTTTTGATCTTGACATGTGTTAAATGAATTGGTTTTGATTGGTTTGAGTGGTCGAGCACTCTTGTCGGGCACTTAGCACTTAGCCTCGAGTGAATTCAGCCCTTGAGGAATTTCAGCCCTCGAGAGTTTTCAGCATCCGAGAATTTCAGCACTCAGGATTTTGGATCACTCGGATTTTTGATGTTTATAATTGATTAAAATGTTTGAGTTAGGTTGGAAAGAATTGATTAGACTAATTAAGTCAAGTAGGAAAAAACTTGTGCTTGGGAAAAAGGGTTTTTCAGTTTGTTCATGTGCAGACATTGCTTGAGAGCGAGTCGTGGTCGATGACGGGATCAGAGCTAGGCTCGGGGAGGAGTTGAAGCTCAGAACGGTTGAGGATGTCATGCGGGACGCTCGGGATAGAGGATGCGGCACATGGATAAGAGGTTTTCATATGACATACGCGGGGATGTGTGCGAATATAGAAAGAGAGGTTTTCATATGTCGTTCGTGGGGATGTGTGCGAATGTAGAAAGGATGTGAGGTTTTCATATGGCATACGCGGGATGTGTGTAGATATGGAAATGAGACAAATTCAGAAGGAGTTATGATTGGTTGGATTTGTAAGAGATATGGATTCCTAGTTGGATTAGAATTCCAAAACTTATTATTTTCGTGGCTCATGGTGACAGCCATGAGGGACTATAAAAAGACTAGAGGGGAGAGCAGAACAGATCATGGAAAAAAGAGAAAATTAGGGTTTAACCTTTTGCTCTCCATCTAGGGCTTTGTTCGAGATTTGGTGAGGGGTGCTTTGGATTGCACCTTATAAATACTCTTATGCAATAAAGATTCATATTCAAGCATCAAGGAGTGTGGTATCACATTCTTTCTCTTTAATGTTTATCGGTTTGCATTATTTTGGTTTATTCTGTGATTTTGCTTTTACTTGCAATTTAAATCGAATTGATTCATCCAAAACCTCGCTAGGACATTGAGAAAGAGATCTACAAAATTTCATTGCTTAATTCCTCGTATTTTATGAGTAATTAAGGTTTTATTTTTCAGTACAGATATGCTCTGTTTTTACGCTGTTGCAAATTGCGAGGATCATAACTTTTTATGGTAACTCGAATTTGTGTGAAATCACCCGGTAAAGTTTCGTGTTGAAGTCTAGTTTCTTGTGTTAAAATTTTAGATTAATCCGAGTTACAGTTTTAAAGTTACGCTTGTTTTACCGTACCTTGGTCAGGCTGTTTTCTGTCCTCGGGAAGCTCTCAGGAGTGCTCTCTGAAAAATTGCTGAGTTCTCGAGAAAGCTCTCGGAAAATTTAAGAACTCCTCGGAAAATTGCCTGAGTCCTCAGAAATTTCAGTCTAGTTAGGGATTTTGCTGATTGATTAGGAATTAGCTTTCTGATTTTATTTTTGGTATCAGTTTTGGGGTACTACAACCATTCACTCCCTCTGTTTTGCCGTGGTTAGTGTATTTCGATCTTACAAAAGGAAATTAGATTGAACAAGACAACGGGGTCTACTAAAATCTCGAAGACGAATTCACTTTAGAGTTCGACGGAGAGAAAGTCTTCAAAACTCCGGCCACCAACTTGGTGGTCATCGAGAGGGCTCTCAGCTCCCTTCCTGAGACACCGGAGCTACGACGAGTGAAAGCCTAGGCTCAGGCAATAGTAACTTAGATCAACACCCCGGCTTTGGCTCTGACCCAACCACTGACTCCTTCCCCAAAGGACAAGGAGAGTGATGATCTGGACCGGTATTAGCCATCGCACAACCGAAATCCACTCGTTGATAGCCCACACAGTGATCACTCATTACCGCCGCCCCTAGGAGGATGGAACAGGTTGCGCTTAGATATCCATAGGCAGGCTGACAATCGAGGCAACCACGAAAACAGTCACAGCAGTATCGGCAGCAACGCCGATCATGATGATTCGATTGAAGGCCACAACCCCCGCAATCGCAGAAGAAGCAGAAGCTGAGATGACCATGGTGGCTTCCCCGTATTCACTAGGCGCCTAAGGCAAGTCAGGTGGCCAAAGTCTTTTCGCCCAACAAGAATTGAATTGTATGATAGTAAAACGGATCCCTCGCAGTGGCTATGACTATATTACACAGTCTTTCGTGCAGTAGGAGGAGACGAAGGGGTCATGGCTAATTACCTTTCGGTCATGCTCTCCTCGTTCGCCAATAACTGGCTCTTGAGCTTACCCAGGAACTCTATCGACTCCTGGGTGCAACTCTGCTTGGCCTTCACCAACAACTATCAAGGAACGTAGCAGAAGCCCGGGACTCAATACGACCTACAACGATTGCGACAAAAAGAGGATGAGACACTTTGCAACTTTATCCAGAGGTTCTCGAAAAAAGGACCACAATTGTGGACATTGACAAGCGTGACATCGTCAACTGCTTCATCGATGCCCTACACCACTCTTCTGAGCTACATGGGGCCCTCATAAGAAAGAAGCCAAAGACTATAGCCCGAATGATCTCTATTGCCAAAAGCTACGTCGACTACGAGGATGCTCGAAAGGAAAAAATAGAGTGCTCACGCCACGAGAGATGATCTCGTCGGGCCAGGGATGACCATCCTCGATCTCCCCGACGAGAGGATGATTGGCCGAGGTCCTCCTAGGGTAGGCAGGACTGAAAAAGGAAGACAGAGAGGACCGTGGCAGCAACTTAGAGCTCACGACGCCAGAAAGACGATGCCATGTTGGAAGAACTCGATAAACCTTACCCGTTTCACCCGAAGGGCAAGCATACCATGCATAAATGCTATTTCTTACAAGACGCATTGGTCAAAGAGTCTCGTAATAATCCCCACCAGGGTAAACGACACCGTGATGGTGACGAGATCCCGAGAAGAGACAGTCGGGCTCAGGACAACAATGATTTCCATGAACCCCACAAGACGGTGAACATCATCTTCGGGGGCCCCACATCAGCCAAGACCAAACGGCAACAGAAGGTCCTAGATCGATGAATTAGCGCTGCCGGGTTTGAGGAAGTTCAACAGCTCCGATGGTCGGAGATCCCAATCTCTTTCTCCTGAGATGATCAGTGGACCAATGTCCCGAAAACCGGGCACTAGCCATTGGTCGTCGACCCGGTGATATTCAAAGTTCGCATTAGACATCCTTTTTCACCAATCCCTCGTCGACCTTGGCATTTTAGTTGACAGCCTTGGGAAAGAGGACAACTTCCCATTTTATGGCATCATACCCGGACAAGGCTCGGTACCCCTCGGCTCGATAACCTTGTCGGTCACATTCAGGTCTCGAGATAACTATAGGACTGAGCATGTAACCTTTTGGGTCACGGATTACAACATTCCGGTCCATGCCGTCCTCAGAAGACCATCCATAGCCAAGTTCATGGCTGTCGGACACTACCCGTACTTGGTGCTCAAGATGCCAGGCCCCGGGGGAGTTATCACCATATGGGGGAACATCGATACTTCCCACGTATGCGAAAAAGATAGTCTTGCACTGGCCGAAGCTGTCGACCTATCCGCTTGTATGGAAGAAACCCTCCGGCAAATCTGGGCGTATCCTCCCGAGGCCTCGAAAGTACCAGCTAAGGGACCAACCCCTTCATGCATCTCCGCCGTGCCCTCGAGCACCAAGAAGATCATCCTTTCTAAAGCTAACCTGTCAAATACAGCAACCATCGGAGCAGGACTTGACCCCAAATAGGAAGTCGCGCTCGTCAGCTTCCTACACTCTAATATTGATATATTCGCGTGGAAGCCCTCCAACATGCCTAGGGTTCCTCTGGAGCTGATCGAGCAGGAACTCCAAGAGAAGACCAGGAGAAGACATCCTTTATCAGGCCCTTCAGAGCATACTGTTATACCACCATGTCGTTTGGGCTCAAAAATGTAGGGGCAACGTATCAACGGGCAATCTAGCGGTGTCTCTCGGACCAGATCAGATGTAGCGTCGAGGTGTACGTTGACAACATGGTCATAAAGTTGAGAGAAGACGATAACCTCATAAGTGACATCGCTGAGATATTTGTAAACCTGCGGAAGTTTTGATGGAAACTTAACCCCGAAAAGTATATTTTCGGGGTGCCCTCGGGTCAGCTGCTCGGGTTCATCGTCAACAACCAGGGCATCAAGGCTAACCTAGACAAAATAGCAACAATAATGAAGATGAAAAAACCCAACAACGCCAAAAAGGTTCAGAAGCTCATAGGCTACATGACAGCCCTCGGGAGATTCATCTCTCACCTAGGGGAAAGGGGAGCTCCTTTCTTCAAATTACTGAAGAAGGAGGAAGACTTTTCATGGACAGCTAAGGCCGATGAGGCATTTTCAGCTCTAAAGAAATTTTTAACCTCACCATCAATCCTCACGGCTCCAAGTCTAGAGGAGGTTCTCCTCCTCTACATTGCCACCACGACTAACGTCATTAGCACGGCCATGGTAGTCGAGTGGCCCGAGGAGGGATATGTCTTTCTAGTCCAAAGACCGGTATACTTCATTTCAGCGATCCTTGGCCTATCAAAACAATGTATCCATAGGTGCAGAAGCTCCTTTACGTTGTCCTGCTCAGCGCTCGGAAGTTAAAGCATTATTTCCAAGCCCACAAGATCGTGGTCATAATAGAGTATCCTCTAGGCGATATACTCCACAATCGAGATGCGACAGGGCGAATCATAAAGTGGGCCGTTGAGATGAGGCAATACACGATGGAATTCTGATCCTGCACCGCCATAAAGTCACAAGCTTTGGCCGATTTCATTGCTGAGTGGATGGAGATACAACTATCCCTAAGCCGAGAAGAAAAGTTATACTGGACAATATACTTTGATGGCGCTTTAAACATAGGCTTCCTAAAATATGGCAGAATACGAAGCGATGATACACGGTCTACGGATATCAGTATCCCTCGGAGTGAAAAGGCTCATGGTTCATGGAGACTCCAAGCTAGCTATTAGTAAGGTCAATGAGGACTGGTCCTACAGCAGTGACAAGATGGATGCTTACTGCGCCGAGGTTCGAAAATTTGAAGGCAAGTTCTTCGGCCTGGAGTTTCACCATATCCCCCACGACGACAATTCAACAGCAGATGCCCTGGCTCAGCTCGGTTCTTCTCGACTGATGGTCCCCAAGGGCGTATTCGTCCAAGAGCTCACCAAACCATCAATTAAGGACGACGAGCACCAGGTCGCTAGCCCGTCTGCAGTCGTCGCCATGCTCGAGGATGCCAATGACTAGCAACAGCCCTTCATTGACCACATTCTAAAAGGCACAGTTCTAGAAGACAAGATCCTAGCCAAACGACTGACGAGACGAAGCAAGCAGTACGTAGTTATCGGGGACAAACTATACGAGCATGTGGCCTCAACAAGAGTACTTCAAAAGTGCATCTTGACGAGCGAGGGCCTCTAAATCCTTAATGAAGTCCATGTAGGGGCATGCGGCAACCACGTTGGGTAAGAATGCTGATCGGAAAGGCATTCCGATTAGGCTTTTATTGGCCAACAGCCAACAGCGATGCCAAAGAACTAGTCAGAAAGTGCACCGGTTGCCAATTTTCGCCAAGCAGAACCATCTGCCAGCTCAAGCTCTTCAAACGATCCCGCCAACTTGGCCCTTGGCTTGCTAGGGGCTCGACATGGTCGGCCCCTTCCAGAAGGCTCCCCAAGGGATTGACCGGCTACTAGTAACCATCGATAAGTTTACCAAGTGGATAGAAGTAATGCCGATGAAGAACTGCACAGTCAAAAAAGTGGCACAGTTCATCGAAGGGATCACTTACCGATTTGGCATCCTGAATCAAATAATAACTGACCTCGAGACTCAGTTCACCGCAAATAATTTTTGGGACCTCTATGAAGAAAGACTGATCGAGGTCAAACATGCATCAGTCGCACATCCTAGAGCCAACACGCAATGTGAACGTGCAAATGGGATAATCCTTCAAGGACTAAAAGCTCGAATCTTTGACCCTCTACAAAAGTATGCTGTTAGGTGGCTCCAGGAACTCCCGGCAGTACTCTGGGGGCTCTGCACGCAACCAAACAGGGGCACAAGGCAAACACCTTTTTTCCTCATCTAAGGTTCTGAGGCGATTCTCCCAAGTGACATGCTACACAAATCCCCTCGACTCCAGTGTTACAACGAGGGAACAACATAACAAACCTGGGCTGAAGATATCGACTCCATCGAGGAAGCTCAGATAGCAGACGTGGTACAAGCAGAACGGTATCAGCAGACCCTTCGATGATATTATGACCTCAATGTGCAAAATAGAAGCTTCATGATCGGTGACTTGGTACTTCATCGGGTGCAATCAACCATCAGGATGCACAAACTCTCGGCCCCCTGGGAAGGACCATTCATCATCGCCAGAGTAGCAAGGCCAAGGGCATATAGGCTGATGTGGGAAGATAGGAAAGCAGTACCAAACTTTTGGAACATCGAGCACCTTCATCAGTTTTACGCTTAATAATTGTTGATGAAGCATGCCCATGCACTTGTCGAGTCCACGACACTACTTCTACATTGACCTCGCTGACTACTTCCTCCTAGACATACAACTGGGCCAGAAGGGGTCGGCCTTAGGGCTGTACACTCGTAGTCGAGCATTACCCTCACCAACCTCACTAACTACTTCCCCCCAGACATGCAACTGGACTAGGAAGGGATCAGCCTTAATGCTATACATCCACAATCGAGCGCTTTTTCTCCTCGACCTATACCGGTGACATCCCCTCCGTGTTGGATGCCAAATGGCCACCATGCATGCAACTGGATCCGGGAGAGGGTCGACTATTTAGTCGTACACCCGCAACCATGCATCTTTGAAGAACTCGCCAACCCATACAGATTACATCCTCCTCTGAGTTAGACGCCACATGGTCGCCATGCATGCAACCGAACCCGAGAGAGAGTTAGCTATTTAGCCGTACACCCGTAGTCTCGTATCTATATCGACTCCGCCAAGATACACCGTGTGGGTGGCAAAGAGCACATGGCGTGCGGTACAAGTTGTGTAAGGCAAATTTAAAAGCACCTTTATTTCTTAAAGACTAATCTTTTGAAGAAGTCGGACTACTTCAAAGAAGGTGACACAACAATAGCTACACTACTTCAAAGAAGGGGACGTAGCCTCCATCATTTAACAAAGAAGAAAAAGGTGCACAGACGGCCAGAGATAGCATTCTGCAAAGCAAACGCGGCGGCTATGAGCACCAAGGTTCTCACAGCAACTTCACATGGCGCAGCATCAACCAATCACGACCGCCATTAGCACCAGGGATCCCGAGGGCCGCTATTATGGCAGTAGTGATTCCGCGTGATCCTTGTCTCTCCCAGAGGAGATAGTCACCGACCTTGAGAGACCAGCACAAAGGGAGAGCAGAAGTGCCTCGACCTCAGTGGCGGGGTCAGAAACCGTCTCCGGGGCACCTGCGTCGGCGGACATCTCCAGCCCCTCCCACAGGATTAAGCCTCTACCTTGCCATCCAGATGTCAAGACAGGCAGCATGAGAGCGCTAGATGATAGCGCGTTAGCGAAAAGAACCACGCTGCGGAAAGGTCTCGAGAAGGATACGATGTCCTGCTACAATGCTAGGCCAAGAGTCACACACCATACAAGTAAAGATAAAACAAATTCGCACAAGGATAAATATACCAAACGAACCTAAAATCTTGAGACCAGAATAGTCAGTTCCATGGCCAAGCCTGCACATCGTGGATTCATGGAGCAGCAAGCGACATCAACAACCTCTCCCTTACGGAGTTAAGAAGAAGAAACTTTGGTTTAAAGCAAAGTAGAAGAAAACAAAGATAAAGATGCTTTTTGTTGCAAAGACAGGAAGGGAGGGACGTTGGCTTAAATAGAGGCGTTCCCCTACCGGCTCTACACCGCTACAGTGGGTGCCACCTCGGTCACCATGCACTTTATGGCAAAGAAGGTAAAAGGTCTTTCATCTCCTTATCTGCGCTAGTGCTCTGCACACCACGCGTGGCCTCATCAGAGATAGACCATCTGCAGCCCTTTCACATGCCATGCATTAATTACGGACGGAAGGAGAAATTATGAAGTATCCTTTTTGGGCGCACTAGGCAGAGTCCACGATGGTTTAGATATCCTATACTGGTGGGCCCCTTACCTAGGGGCTCGCATACACTCAAAGATCCTCATGCTCAGGGGCTCGCACACGCGCTCGAGGACCCTCATACTCAGGGGCTCGCCCAACCAAAGGCATGAAGCGCTCGAGAGCTGGCGTGCTCGAGAACTCACCGGCCTGACGAACCCCGTCCTCTCGAGCATCCAGGCGGCTGAGGACCCGAGCGACTGGACATCGACCTATTCGAAGATTCAAGACCAACTTCCTCTAAGTTCATTACGAGTTTGAGATTTCAGTCATGACCGTTTTCTCAGCGAGGTCTCGACGTCAGCAGAAGACAAGCCCATCAAGTAAAAATCTAAAAGGGTTATTTTCTTGCAGGTCATCTTTTTTGACCATCGAGCTAAATATTCTGTTTAACTCGAGGCTCAGGGACTACACCATATGGGTGCACCTCGCACGAAAGAAGATCAAAGCTTTTTCAAGATCATCAAAAGTTCAGCAAAAAAGTGTCCAAGTTTCAAAGTGAAGAAGAGCTCCTCCCAGCTTATTTTATCGAAGTTTTCTTCAACTAAGCTAAGAATAGCTCGGGGGCTGCTGTCGGGGATGTGACCCCCGGGTACCCCGCAGTTGGGCTTATCAGTCTAGACCAAGGGTAGGCCAAGACCATCATTGACCGTTCGGTACGGTCCATGAAGGGGGTTCGGCACCAATAAGGAAAGTTATGTCCTTATCGGGTAGTTGAACTCCAGATGTGATATCAAGAGATTTATTTGTACCAGAATCCTTGTAATTAGAGATTTAGCACCTGAGTTTGGTAGGTAAACCTAGATCGACTCAAGATAGAGTCCCCGGTCACGTATATGGACGCCGTCATCACACATAAGCCAGCTCTTGGGAACGTGCACGCTAGGTGTGGCTGTGTTGGTCGGGGCTGCGCTGTCGACCACTGCCACAGGTGTCGCCGCCTGCTGCCCTTCCATCATTTTTGAGAACTCCAGGAAAAGAAGAATAAGAGAAGGGCCGGAGCAAAGGAAAAGGCAACAATAACGGATTCTGTAAAAATAGTAAAGAAAACACATCGTCCAATGAATCACGTTATTCAGGACGTGCGATATATAGCATTTTCTAACAGAACATCAACCAGAAGCATGGTGCAATCTGTGGTAGTCTATTTGGCGAATGGTGATGATGCTTAACTAAGGTTATAACTTATACCATCGGAACAAGGCCACTTGGGTGGCACCGATCATTTGCAATTAGAATCGGTGGGTGCGCGTGCATGCGGGCTGGTGGGCTGGCGGGCGTGCGTGCGGCGGCGGTGCCAGGAGGGCAGGCGGGCGCGGGCGGGCACGCGGCAGTGACGGCCACCGAGTCGAGCATGACAGGAGCAGGTCACCAGAGAAGAGCCGGTGAAGATTAGGGTTGAGGAAGTCTTGCACTCTCGACAGGCTGATCGAGTTAATGGAATGCCTACACAGTAATGGGTTGTTGGGTTGTGATCTATGGGGCTAGCTAAGGCCCATCCTAAGACTAGACTGGAAGCCTAGAGCTAGAGCTAGGCCTCTATAGCCTTAATATATTTGAAAAATGTCTAGTTATCAGCCCGTTAATATTTTTGCACAAATAGGGCTAAAGCCTAACCACCCATGCCGAGTTCCGCTCATGCCTGCCATCCAAGACACAGGTGTTGAGCTGCATCCCTAGGTTGCATCGCACAACACTAGTCTTTCCGCATCGCCAGCCATCTGCCTAGCTGGCTCGCACCTAAAACTATGCAAGCTTTTACTTGTAATAAAGATTAAACTGCCACATTAAAATGTTATGTTTTAGTTTATTTCAGTCGCTTTCACATCAAGTGAGATATGATGCTCGCTAATTAGCGTTGATTAATAATTTAGGTGGTAAAATTGATACTATAATAGCTGAATTGGATATTGATAACTAGAACGACATTTTGCAAGTATGATGATGCACGCAGTTTGTCTCATTCGATTATTAACTTGAGATGTTTACTTATGTCAACTATTCATCAAAAGAAAATTAATATATTACATCCTTTTCTTTTATAGTTAGAGTAACATGACAATGATATCAATAATATAGAAGATGAGGACGACATCAAGGTTGATTAGAAGACAGAGACAAATGAAGGAACCAAGGAAGCTACAACAATAAAGCTATTTATTTTCTTTATAATTATCTTTTTAACTTTGAACAATTTCGATCTAGGAATTGTGTGCTATTTGTTGAAACTATATGTTTGCTTGCTACTGTCGGGGATGTAACCCCAGGTACCCCGTGATTAGGTTTATCAGTCCAGACCAAGGGCAGGCCAACACCAGCATTGAGCATCTAGTATGGCCCATGGAGAGGGGTTCAGCACTGATAAGTAAGGTTGAGTTCTTATCGGGTAGGCGAACTCCAGATATAGCATCATGAGATTTATCTGTAGCAGAATCTTTGTAATTAGGGATTTAACACCCGAGTTTGGTAGGCAATGCTAGATTGAGTCGGATAGAGTCCTAGGTTGTTTGGCTCACCTCCTAAATATATAAAGGAGGTGAGGCACATCCTAGAGGCATCTAACTTCATCGTATTTTTCTTACTTTCGGCGCCCTTAAGCCTCCATAGCTTAATTGCGTCGTCTTGTAAGCTCCACCACCATATCATACACCCGAACCAATATAAATCTTAGCTCTTGTGTTCTAGAGTCGACCATCAGGTTCGAAGGCATTGCGCTTCCTTTATACAAATCTAATCACCATCTCGGGTACCCCTTGAGTGGACTGCTCGATAATTCACCAACAGTTGACGTGCCAGGTAGGGGATCGCATCGCTTTCATCAGGATCCGATGGCCTCACCACATCGGCATTCCGCTAAGCCCTGGACAACACTCATCCTGGGAAACATTACGTAGATCGCCGACTCGGCCGGGAGGCTGATTCTGTTCGACTCAGTCCCAACTCCTGGGCAATCACCGCACCGGACCCTTGACCCTTTCCTCTCGAGGTAGGAAGATCGGGCCACCGAACGTCTAGCTGACGCTCTCCAAGAGTTGGATCTCATCTAGCACCCTGAATAAGTGGCTATCCAAGCCATTCATCACCTCCACTGGAGCTTCGAGGAGTTGTATCCCCGAGGCTCATGCCATCAAGAAGATTTCATGACTCGCTGGGCGGCTCTCCCGAACGCACTATGGAGCCACTGACGACCATGCCATAGCTTCCGGATCCAGCTCCTCCTGCTGCACCAAGTCAACAAAATGATGTCACAGAGATTCTAGGAGGAACGATTAGGGACCTCAGAGGGACGGCCGGAGATTCAAGGGCTCAAAGAAAGACCGCCGTGATGACACCAGGAGCCGGAAGGACAGCACCGAGGATCGACCACACCGACGCCGGGCCCACAGGAGGGTGTGGTGAAAGAAGACCAGCAAAGATGTCTTGATGCATGAAGAGTAGCAAGCCAAGAGCGAGAAGACGGTGGACCCATGGGGATCGACGTCGAGCCGAGTCATCTTCAAAAGAAGAACTTTAGTCCGACACCACCCTAAATTTTGCTGAAAGCAACAAATGCCGTCACGATTGAGCTCCTCTTTTTTTCTACTATGTACTCTTCGCCTTATATGAAATAAAGTTCCGGATTTTTCAAGAACCACGTTATTTACCTTCGTCAATAACAAATGCTAGGCTCAAGCCCTTTTTAGGTCAATGCGAAGCGTCACATGTCTAGCTCAAACAGTTGTGCTCCTATGGATTTGCTCGTTAATAGCCGCGTGGGTGAAACATAATTAGTGTTTGCGCCCTCTCGGCGTCTGACCGTAGCTAAGGCCCAAGGGGGCTCGAGTCCTAAGCCTCAACTTCAAGTCTCGGTGGTCTCAAGAACTCGTGAAACTTGCTGTCAGGATCGGTGCATAAGCAACATTAGTTCCCTGTGTCCAAGACTATATGGCTATATCAGGGGCTCGAGATCTCGCCTCAGGCACACGAAGGACTTAGTGAAAATCATAAACCCGCGAGAACCTTGAGAACTTGTCTAGCCTGATGTCGGTAGGCTCATGTGTAGTCTATGGGCCATGCACCGAGTACTATACGGCCTAAACTTCCTCGGGATGAAAGCACCGTTAGGACTTAAAAATTGCAAACTGCAGAAGACTAATCTTCACTTCACAAAAAGAGGCCAAAAGTTCTTAAGCATAAGTTTTGTACCGATCACTCCTAAAACTGTTGTAGGTTGTAATGCAACTACTCTCCGGGAGACAACGCGGCTGGATCGTGGGCTTTAAGAGATGCCACCATGGCTGCAGCATCCTCGGGAGGGGGTAGAAATTGGAGGTCTTCAGCGATCACAGCGGCAACACCCTCCTCCTCCTGTCGGAACACCACGCCTTGGTCCTTGATCGTCTTGGCAGGTAGTCCATGCTCCAGCAGCCGAAGATCTATCGACGGGATGTGGGCCTAGATGTAAACCAAGGCCTGTTGAGCCCCAGTTCTCACTGCCTCATCAACAAGGAGGCGGAGCCGGGTCTCGAATCCCTCAAGCTTCTCCTAGGACTCCACATTGGTGTCCTCGATGACCACGCAAACCTCAACCGCCTCCTCCTCGAGCTCCCCAATGTCCCAAACATGCCTCCCTATAACCAGAAGACCGATAAGGACTAAGTCCAAGAGACAAAGCGCAAGGATCAGAAGACGGTCACTTGAGAAAGGCTTACTTTGATATTTGGCGGCAGATGAGTCCGCTAACTCCTTCGCCACATTGAGGGCCGCCGGGCAGTCCTCTCGGCCTCCCTCTTCTCCTTGGCAATGTCCCTCAAAGCTGCCACCTGGAAATCAGCCTCCTCTGCCATCCGGGTTGTATTGTCGGTCGTCACCACCACACCGCCCACTGACGTCTCCGCTGTAGCAGCCCTACGTGACAGCTCAGTGTTTTGAGCTAGGAGATCATCATGCTCGCGACGGAGCAAATCGACCTCGGCCTCGAGGGCTGCCACGCGGTCAGCATCCAGCTCATGTTGTGCTCGGAGAAGCTGCAGAGCACAAACAACTATCAAAATAATCACGTGGCTTAAGGACAAACGAACTAAAGCGGAAAGGGGACTTACGTCGGCAAGTTGTGACAGAAGAATAGCAGCTGCCCCAGGCATTGGGCATTGGATCAGCTCGAGGGCTATGACCCCCACGTTAGGGGTCCCGGATCTGGCCCTCAGCTCGAGGCCATCCACCACCATCAGGTGAGGAGCCATGGTGAATACCATGGGGATGATGAGTGATTGTCAACGAAAGAGAGAAGATGATGAAGAGAAGTCCTTCGAAGGGAGGCCGGTGACTTGCTGTGTGAGGAGCCATGGTGAATACCATGGGGATGATGAGTGATTGTCAACGAGAGAGATGAGAAGAGAAGATTGAAGATGAGGAGAAGTCCTCCGAGGGGAGGCACAGTGACTTGCCGTGATGGAGCTCGCGTGTGACTCAGGTACACGGACGGACGTTCGTTCGTCGGACAGAGGGGTCGCGAGGACGTGCCGGTCCAATCCGGGTGCATGGAGCAGAAGCGGCAAGCAGACGTGATCCGTCGTGGTGTCGACCGGTGCGACTCAGGTACACGGACGACCGACCGCCGGGCTGAGGAGTCGCAGGGTCGGATCGGTCCAATCTGGGTGCACGGTGCGGAGGCGATGGATGCTTTGACGGCTTCGACTTAAAACCGTCAACCCGCTAACGGAAAAGGGAGTTCGACGTTAAAGACAGCGGTGTGATGACGGCTACGTAAAGTTCGACACCGAATAAATATCTGTAGTGTCATTTTACGTTTTTGCCCTGTGGGCCGGAGTCTGTAGCGAACCTTCGCGAAGAGGGTATTTGCGTCTTTTCCTTTGGTCCATTGGGCTATTTAAGGGGGCTAACCCCTCTTGTAAGACTTGAGGATTTTGAGCTAATTGCAAATCAATTTCAGAATTTTTGGTGTTTTGTCCTCCCACCTTCTTCCTCCTCAAGCCTCCTCTCTCCACCAGCCACCTCTCTCCTCGTTCTAAACCTAGCCGGCCGGACCTCC
>KE373019.1:283033-302407 GCA_000418225.1 Zizania latifolia | reverse complement strand
AAACACAAACACAAACACAAACACAAACACAAACACAAACACAAACACAAACACAAACAAAACACAACACACAACATAAACACGAACACGAACACGAACACAAACACTAACATAAATCACAAACAAAACACAAAACACAAACACAAACACAAAACACAAAACATAAACACGAACACGAACACGAACACGAACACTAACACAAAGCACAAAACACAAACACAAACACAAACACAAATAGAACACAACACACAACACAGAACACAAAACACAAACACAAAACACAAACAAAACACAAAACACAAACACAAACACAAACACAAAACACAAACACAAACACAAACACAAACACAAAGACAAACCCAAACACAAAACACAAACACAAAACACAAACACAATCATCTAAATGATTGAGGAATAGTTCTACAATTTACTTCACCTGGAACACCTTAGTGGAACGTGTTGTCTGAGCAGAGAAATCATACTTTATTAGATATGGTCCGATCAATGATGAGCCAATGTGATTTTCCATTATCCTTCTAGGGATATGCTCTTGAAACAACCGCTTTCGCACTAAATAGAGTTCCATCAAACTCAGTAGAGAAAATTCCATAAGATTTGGAGATGTGAGGCTTATGTAAAACATTTACAATCCGATAAGCTTACTCCTAGCTCCGATAAGTGCTTCTTTGTTAGGTATCCTAAAGAAACCAAAGGATATTACTTTTATAATAAAGAACAAGGCAAAGTGTTTGTCACCCGACATGGCGTATTCTTAGAGAAAGAGTTTCTCACAAAAAGCGTTAGTGAGAGTTCGGTGCATCTCGAAGAAGTTCGAGAAATATCTAAAAATATTTTGACTCTCACACAACCACACAGGATAATCAAGATGTTGAAGAACCTATTGCAAATACACCAACACCACATAGGTCAGGGAGGTTATGGCTGTTGGGGAATGCGGAGGCTACGCTAGCTAAAAACAAAAATTTTGTACCGCGCACACCAGGAATCTTGCTAATAGAGGGACCATAGATTGTTACCTCGGGCACACAGTGCAGTAGAAGGAGAGTTGGAGTAGCGAGTCAATCTAACTCGAGTGTACCGATGTGGTCGAGAAGCCGATGGACATCCTCAGGAAGCCAATCGATTGTCCTCAGGAGAACTCGAGCCGATGACACCGTCGATCCAATCAGCGATGTCGATGCCGATGAGCGATGCAGTCAAGCAGTGCCTCTACTAGTATCCACACATCTAGGGGTGGAAAACCGGCTGATGGTGTACTAGCACCCGGGTGGTCGGTGAGATGGTCGGGCTCGAGAGGTGGCTGCTAGGGTTTGCTCTTGGTGGCTAACAACTTAGCACGAGAAATGCATCAACATGCGAGGCAAAAACTCAACATCCCAGGCCCAATTAGGACTCTACTCGGATTCCTATCTGATCTATTCGGATCTCCATCCAAACCGTTTAGATCTCTATCCATATTGAGCCAAATTCAAATCCTATTCGAATCCAATGTTCCATCCCATTAAGTGTGTGACACTGTAGGTTCATGCATAGCTTAATTAATATATGGAAACTTCTTTCCATACTCCGTTAACAATGGCCTCTAGCAAAGCATATTAACCCAAGTATATTTAAAGATCATATCGACTGAACCTTGTAATGTTCCATATGTACATGTCCCTTTGCCTCACGATATCGATCGAGCACAAGGTGAGATTTGTGATATCCTATCAATAGCTCGATCCTCTCTCGATCTCCATATTGGATTATTACCTATGATTAACTCCTTAATCACATCGACATGGCCATGCACTTCTATAATCCATTACATCGAGGGGCCCAGAGAGATCTCTCCCTTAAGGAGGGGCAAATTCTATCTTGATCACTCATACTCCATTACATGTTTCATAGCAGACCCAATGACTACTTTTATAACTACCCAGTTATGGAATAGAGCTTAGTAGTCCCAATATAAGCTACTATATATGTTAGGAACCATGATGATCTTAGGTCTAAGGACTTTACATAAACACTACTGAGACCAGCTGATGAAACATGGAATCTCAACAGTGCCTCATAGTGGGTCTATCCAACAAATGTTCTCTAACATACGTCCATGTTATTGAGTCAGTATCTCCATACCGATGATCCATGATCCATGATCATCAATCAATACACATGCCGATCTCAGTCATATCTATTTCACATATGACTTAAAACCGATCAGGGATCATTTAGAAATAGTCACATTACAAGTCTCATGAACAAGTCACGTACTTGTTGATTCATAATAAAAATCTATTTTAAGGAATAGTAACTTTATTTCATAAACATAGTATGCCATGTATAATATCTCCATGTTGCCTCTAGGGCATAATGCTAACAATGGCATGCACCCGAGAGGTATATATTCTCGACCACTCGAGAACGGGATATACTGTTGTTAGACAACGATGAGCCTAAGACCTATGAAGAAGCGATGGTGGGACCAAACTCTAAGAAATGGCTTGGAGCTGTGAGATCCAAAATTGAATCCATGCATAGCAATCAAATTTGGAACTTGGTTGATCTACCCGATGATGTAAAAACCATTTAGTGTAAATGAGTTTTTATGAAAAAGATAGACTCAGATGGAAATGTTCACATCTATAAAGCGCGGTTGGTGGCAAAAGGTTTCAAACAAATTCAATGTGTTGATTCTAATGAAAACTTTTTGCCTGTCACAATGCTAAAGTCTATTTGGACCATTCTAGCGATGGCTGCATATTTTGATTATGAAATATGGCAGATGGATGTTAAAACAGCTTTCCTTAATAGAAACCTGAGTGAGGATGTGTACATGACACAACTGACTGGTTTTGTCGATCCACAATCAGCTGAAAAGATATGCAAACTACAAAAATCCATTTATGGATTAAAGTAGGAATATTCATTTTGATGATGTGATCAAAGGGTTTGGTTTCATCAAGAACAAAGAAGACCCTTAGGTACCCCACGATGGGCTTTATCAGTTTGGACCAAGAGTGGGCTTAGCTAGCTTTGGAGTTCTGGTATGATCCATGAAGAGGGGTTCGATTCTGATAAGATATATCAGCACCATATCTAGAAACCGAACACCATAATACAGTATGAGGAGATATACTTGTACTAGAATCCCTGTAATTAGGAAATTGGCCAAGAGTTCGGTATGTTATCCCAGATATTGGGGAACTGACTTGGGCTAGAGTCCTACGTTTGTTGAGCTCGCCCCTTGATTATATAAAGGGGGCGAGGCACCCTTAGAGGTATATTTTTTATGCTTTCGTAAGCTCTCGCATTGTATAGCTTAGCCAATCATCAATCTACAAAGACACAAAATATAGGGCTATTATCCTTCGAGAGGTCTGAACCTGTATAAACCTTGACTCTGATATTTAGAGTCGACCATAGAGCTCTAGAGGACAACGCTTCACTGCCATCTTATTCACCACCTCGGGTACACCCATGGGTGGACTGATCGGCAATACCCTGACAGTTAGCACGCTAGTTGGGGGATCATTGTTTCTCTCCCAAGAGTTCCATGGTAGCCTCTCATCGCTTCTTAGCTAAGCTAGGAACCACGTTTACTCTCGGAGATGTCACCTTTGTTGGAGAATATGGAGGCTACACTAGCTAAAAACAAAAAATTTCTATCGCGCATACTAGTAAATCTTGCTAGAGAAGGACCATAGATCGTTACCACTTGATGTGCAGATAAGCAGAAGAGACGTTGGAGTAGCTAGCCGATCCAACACGCATGCGTCGATATGGTTGGGAGCCAATCAGTGTGGTCAAGAGACAGCCAATCTGACCTCCTGCTCTTTAGCCAATGATGATGCCGATCTGATTAGCGATGTCGATGCCGATGAGCAAAGTAGTATAGCAATGCCTCTACTAGAATCTACACATCTAGGGTGCAACGCCGACCGATGGTGTACTAGCACTTAGACGGTCGGCATGGTGGTCGAGCTCAGCAGAGATGACAATGACTTAGGGTTTCTCGTGGTGGCTAACAAATTAGCACATGCAAGACCTATCATGCATGGGCCCTCGCCCTCATATTTATAGGCGTCCTAGCTTGGGCCCTTTTGGGCCCAACTAGGACTCTATTTAGATCTCTATCCGATCTGCTTGGATCTCTATCTAAACTGAGCCTGATTCAAATCATATTCGAAGTGTGCGACCCTATAGGTTCACGTATGGCTTGGTTAACATTTGGAAACTCCTTTCCATTACTCCATTAATATCAGCCTCTAGTAAAGAATATTAACCCAAGTATACGTAATGATCATATCGGCCGAACCTTGTAATATTTCTCATGTATAAATCCCTTTGCCACACGATATCGATTGAGCACAAGGTGAGACTTGTATCAGCCTATCATCAATAGCTCAATCTCTCTCTCAATCTCCATATTGGATTATAATTTATAATTAACTCCTTAATCACATCGGCATGGCTATGCACTTCCATAATCCATTACATCAAGGGACCTAGAGATATCTCTCCCATAAGGAGGGACAAATTCCATCTTGACCACTCACATCTCACTACATATTTTATAGCATGCCCAAAGACTACTTTTATAACTATCTAGTTATGGAGTAGCGTTTGGTAGACTCAAAATAAGCTACTACATATTTTAAGAATCATGATAATCTCAGGTCTAAGGACTTTACATACATACTACTAAGACCAACTGATAACACATAGAATCTCAACAGTGTCTCATAGTTGGTCTATCCAACATATGTTCTCTAACATACATCCATGTTATTGATTTGATATCTCCATACCCATGATCCATGAGACATGATCATCAATCAATACACATACTGATCTTAATCATATCTATTCCACATATGACTTACATCTAATGATGGATCATTTAGAAATAGTAATATCATGAGTCTAATAAATGAGTCACGTACTCATTGATCCATAATGATGGTTTCTATTTAAAGGAACAAAATAACTTTATTTCATAAATATAGTATGCCACGTACAACATCTTCATGTTGCCTCTAGGGCATAATACTAACAATCTCCAATTTGCACTAAAGTCAACTATGTAGATATCTAATACCCATAGATCTAGTGTGTGCCTCATGCTTAGGCCACGGGAGTGGCTTCGTCAATGGATCTACAACATTCAGATCGGTTTGTACTTTGCATATCATCACATCTCCCCTATCAACTATCTCATGATCAGATGATATCACCGAAGTATGTGCTTAGACTTCTAGTGTGACCCAGGCTCCTTGGCTTGTGCAATAGCCATACTATTATCACAATAGAAGTCTATCGGACTGAAGGTACTAGACATCACACTAAGCTCAGAAACAAATTTCTTGATCTAATTAGCTTCCTTAGAAGCTTCCGAAGCTGCTATGTACTTGGCTTCTTTTGTAGAATCAGCTACTATCTCTTGCCTAGTACTCTTCTAGCTCACCGCTCCACCATTGAGGCAGAAAACGAATCTAGATTGCGATCTGTAGTCGCCTTTGTTGGTTTGGAAGCTAGCATCGGTGTAATCACGTACAACGAGCTCTTCCTCACCTCCATAGACTAGGAACATATCTTTAGTTCTTAAATACTTCAAGATATTCTTTACAGCTATCCAGTGACTTTCACAGGATCTGATTGGTATCTGCTCGTAACGCTCAATGCATACGAGATGTCTGGACGTGTACAAAGCATGGCATACATAATGGATCCAATTGCCAAAGCATATGGACTCACATTCATCTTATCTCACTCATTAGGTGTACTTAGACACTGAGTCTTGCTGAGATTTATGCCTTGTGACATGGCTAGGAAACCGTTCTTGGAATCCTACATGTTGAATCTATTCGACACCTTGTTATTATATGTATCCTTGCTTAATCCAATTAGCCTCCTCAATCTATCTCTATAGATCTTAATACCCACAATATATGTGGCTTCTCCTAAGTCCTTCATGGAGAAACTATTTTCCAATGAAGGCTTAACAAATTCCAGCATAGGTATATCATTTTCGATCAATAATATAGCATCCACATATAAGACCAGAAATACAAGCGCGCTCCCACTAGCCTTGTTGTAAACACAAGACTCATATCCTTGACAGTGCATAAAACCACAGTGCCGGTAAGTCTCTAAATATTTGCCTTATCTAATTAAATGTGTTGTTCTCACTAATTATGTATTTCTATAATAGTGCTACACTCAACCTCCTAGTAACCAATGTGGGCTTTATGTCATATACCATATGATGATGGCCTTAAAGGTAGCAGAATTTCAATCACTGAAAGTAAGATACTATCATATATATATATGTAATTGATGTGTTCAATTTACTTTTCACTTATGTAAACATCTATGCATGGATAGGGACATTCTTAATGGCAGAAGTCATCTCTCCAAAGGGAGAATTCCATTGTAGTGGCAACAATTATTTTTTTGGTTGCAATGTACATGAATTTTAACATTTGGTGAACGGCTAACTTATGTAATATATGTTTTGTTTTTACAATACAAATTGTATTGAGGTATTCTGTGATGTGTTTGTAATGTAAAATGATGGCTGCCAAACCCTAGCTTTGATTCAAGATGTAGCCTAAAAATAATTTTTTATAATATGACCATAATATTAGTGATGAGCCTAAATAAATACATGTTAATAAAGGTTCTCTATAGTAATATGTGTACATGTTGGCCCATCATTAAAGGGTTTGTATAGGTCCACGTTTGGGCACCCTTTAGTGACGGCCCAATAGGTACACTGTCGGTGAATCACCAAGCAATCCACCCAAGGGGGTACCTGAGGTGGTGATTAGATGTGTAAGGAAAGCGCAGCACCTTCAAACTTGATAGTCGACTCTAGTAAACAAGAGCCAAGGTTTATACTGGTTCAGACCTCCCGGAGGATAATAGTCCTATGTCCAGTGTTTTGGTGTATAATATGGTGGATGAACTTATAATACGATGCAATTAAGCTATGGAGGCTTAAAGCGTGAAAGCAAGAAAAATATGATAAGATTAGATGCTAGAAGATCTTTTGAAATAATCTACGAAGAAATTCTTCTGGAACTTCCAGCCTCTGATAAATCCTTTGAAAACCTCTTCGAAGCTTGTTGATGATCTTGTCCTTTGGAGCTGTTCATGCTGAAGCATGGTTAGAAAAAGACTGTTGTCAAGATTCCGAGGCCAATGAGGTCCCTAGAATGGCCGATCTCGAGTCCTCAGGGCTCGATCCCTAGATCATGCAAATCCTCGGGTGCCCAAGCCCCCAAGCATGTGAGGTCTTGGGAGCACGAGCCCCCGAGCATGGGAGCCCTCCGAGCGTATAAGTTGTCAGGTGCATAAGCCCCTAAGCACGCGAGGTCTCGGGTGTACGAGCCCTCGGGCAGGGGAGCCCTCGAGCGCATAAGTGGCTAGACGCATAAGCCCTCGAGCACGCAAGGTCTTGGACGCATAAGCCCCCAAGCACATAGGGCCCCGAGCACATGAGCCCCTCGAGCACATGGGACTTCGAGTGCGGATGGAACCCAAACATCATGGGCTCTGCCGGTGCGCATGAAAAACTGTCCTTTGGTCTTCTCTGCCCGTAATAAATGTGCTGCAATTGAGGGGATAGGGGGACGCCTTTGCTTCTGCCAGGGCCACATGCAGGCGTAGGCAGCGGGCACGGATAGAGAGGTAGAACCATCAGATCACCTCGACCACAGTGGACGCGATGACCAAGGAGGTGCTTGATCACGGTGATTGCACCTTATATCGAGGTGACAGTTTCGAGGCTATTTAAGCCGCTCACTTTGCCGCTTAATCACGTGCTACCATTTCAAATCTCTGCCCCCATAACCGCTCATCTTCCTTATCCTCCTCCTCCTCCAATCTGCTTACTCCCCGGTGACTAGGCCATCACTACGGCTATGCCATTTGCTACCGTAAAGCACACCTCCTTTTCCAAATGAAACAGATGGCCTCCGAGGGTTCACTGCTGCCGCTGGTGGAGTGGGAGAAGTCGGTGATGTCGAGGAGCAAACTGCACAAGCTAGAGGAGGCTAGACTCCTCCTAGAGCAGGCGGTCTTGGGTTGGCGTGTGGCAAAGGGTGAGGAGTTCCTGACGCCGGACACAAACGAGGTTGTACTCTTCAAGTCCTTCATCGAGCGCGGTTTCGGCCTGCCAGCACATCCCTTCCTTTGGGACCTCCTCCATCATTATGGGATCACCCTCGGCAACCTCACCCCAACTTCATACTGCACATTGTTGTCTTCATACATCTGTGCGAGGCGTACTTGGGAGTGGATCCACACTGGAACCTCTTTTGGTACTAGTTTGTCCTCTGTCGGTCTTTGGGGATGAAGGCGATCGGTGGTGTCACGCTTCAATTCCGTGGTGGCAAGTTGGTGGAATACTTGAAGATGCCGATAACCACTTCAAACAAGGGATGGAGAATAGAGTGGTTCTATGGCACGAATCACTCTCTGGCCGTCCAAGCTAAGATTGCGCAGAAGCCAGAGACTTCCATCAGTTGGAGCGACCAAGGCTCTTCATCCAAGGAGGATCAGGTCCGAGAACTGGTCGAGCTAGTGAAGAACCTCTAGAGCAGTGGGCTAACCGGAATCGAGGTCACCGCGTGCTTTCTACTGTGACGCGTGTTCCAGTTGTAGCTCCGTGCAACGCCAACCTAAGACCTATTTAGGCCATTTAACCTGAATGATCCGTTGACTGAATGGATGCCTTGGGCAGAGGTTGCAAAGTACCTCAACACCTTCTTCACCGGGAAGCCTTGCTTCCCCATCGAGATCAGGTTCGCATCGTATTACATCATGAGATGGTGCCCCGACACTCAGGAGGTGGCAGTTGATCCTCGGCACGGAGGAGTATGAGGAGGAGGGGGATGCCATGATTTTTGATGTGGTGCTAGCCCCTCCTCGAAAGCATCTTCTGCATTGAGTCGAGGTGAGTCTTGTGCCATATGCGCGTTGCTGCTTCTGTGCCTCAATTAGTTCCTAATACTATGATTTGTAGGGTGGCCAGAGTCGAGCTTCCACTAGGGCCATCAATGGAGCTGCCACCACTGGTTGTGGTTGTGGTGGTCGGGGAAGGTGGCATGGCCCTTTCTGCCGAGGACGCCACGAAACTGGATGCGGTATCGGCCTCAGTGCCGGCTAACGGGGATGCCCCTGCATCGTTGGAGTTAGCAGTCGCCAATCCTTCGGTGGAAGGGGTCATGGCTGTGGACGTCATTGATTCCTTGACTATGGGGATGATGACCGGTGGTGGCACCGCACAAGTCACGGTGTTCGAGATAGAGGTCGCCAATCCCTCAAAGGTGACTGCTATGACTATCGTGCCACACTCCCCGATGGCGGTCAGTGATCCCGAGCCTGTAGTTGGCCCGGACACCCTCCATGTGGCGGGAGCCCCGAGTCCAGCCCTTGGACCATCGATGCAAGAATGCCTCCGCTCTGCTATCTAGGCTCACCGAGATAAGCCCCTTTGTCTTGCAATTATCTTTCTTTTTGCTGCATCATTTTTTATCGACTGTTGTGCCTTTGGCTAAAGTTGCTCCATGAGTGGTGGGTGTCGGACATGGACCGGGTGGCTGTCCTTGAGGCCGAGGTCAAATCGCTCAAGCATGAGCATGCTGACCTCATGGCATAGAACAAGGAGCTGACATGGAGGGCCGTTGAGGCAGAGACCTCGGTGAACTCCATGGCAGTAGTGGCTGATGATGCCACCAGGATGGCCAAGGAGGCCGATTGCCGAGAAGTGGCCGCCAAAGCCGCTGCCGAGGCAGCCAAGGCCGCTGCTGAAGCGATAGAGGAAGCCAAGAGGATCCTCTAGGCCACTCATGAGAGGATGTAGACGTCGGCAGAGGAGACGGTTGCTGAATACCAGAGAAAGTGTTTATGCTTGATTTTTCCTTGGTTGCTTGCTTTGCGCTTTGATACTAACCCTTGCTGATCTTGTTTCATAGGGAGGCAAGACCGGGCCAACACTCGGATAGCCGAGCTCGGGGGAGAAGTGGGTCTGCTTCGCTCGGTGATCGAGCACTAGCATTCCCTGCTGGTCGAGACTCCTCTGCCTGACGAGGCGTTCCATGAGAGGCTCGACAGCCTCGAGGTCCAACTCCACACCTTCATCAAAGTGGTGGCGAGGAGTAGGGCTGAACAAGCTTTGGCTTATGTTCAGGCCCACTTCCTAACGGTGGACCTCTAGCAACTAGAGCGTGGGATGCATGCTAGGATGATCGATGACCAGGCTGTGGCTTACTGGCGGGAGGTGGAAGATATTGCTACCACCATCGCTAGGGATCTTCAAGTGTTGGTTCCCCTTGAAGACCCAGAGCCTATAGTGGCACCTCTTAAGGCCCTAGAGCCAGAGATTGTTCCTCCCAAAGAGTAGTCCTGTCCGTAGTCTGCATACATTAGAAGTAGGTGGTTAGCGTGGGATTTTTGTCATAACAAAACTCTGTCTTTCTTCTGTTAATGAAAGTCCTTTGTTATTTGTGATCTAGAGCCATTATTGCCCTGAGGAACTTGAACTAGACCATATAGTACTCAGCGCAGGGCCCTCATGCCATGTACACGCCTACCCACATTAGGCACCGCAAGCCCCTGAGGATTTTTTATGCTCTGGATTTTCTTAAGTCCTTCATGCCCGGGGTCCCAACCCCCCGGTATAGCCGTGTAGTCTTAGGCGCGGAGAACTGATGCCGCTTATGTGCTAACCCGACATCAGGCGTCATGGGTTCTCAGGACCCCTGAGACTTTGGTGAAGTTAAGGCTAAGGACTCGAGCCCCTAGGGGTTTTAGCGGGTTGTCAAGTACCGAGAGTTAAGGGGGTACCCGAGGTGGTGATTAGATGTGTAAGGGAAGCGTAGCGCCTTCGAACCCTATGGTTAGATACTGGTTTATACTGGTTTAGGCCTCCCGGTGGATAATAGCCCTATGTCCAATGTTTTGGTATATAATATGTTGGATGAACATACAATATAATGCAATTAAGCTATGGAGGCTTAAGACATTGAAAGCAAGAAAAATATGATAAGATTAGATGATAGATGATTAGATGATAGATGTCTCTAGGGGTGCCTCGCCTCCTTTATATACTCAGGAGGTGAGCCTAACAACCCAGGACTCTATCCCGAGTCGATTTAAGATTGCCAACAGAACCCGGGTGCTAATTCCCTAATTATACTAATTCTGGTATATGCATATCTCCTCATACCATATCTAGGATCCAGTTACCCGATAAGGACTCAACCTTCCTTATCGGAACTGAACCCCCCTCTATGGACCATACCGAACTGTAATGCTAGACTTGGTCTAATCTCGATCTGGACTGATAAACCCATTGCGGAGTACCCGGGGGTCACATCCTCGACATACACCCATCACTAAACGCTCCCTTTAGTGATAGGTGTTTACTCGTCACTAATGACTAGACTTTACTAACGTGATAAGAGTGACGGAAGACTTGCCCGTCACTAATAGAGGTTATTATTTGTCACTACATGCTGTTTCTGTGGTAGTGTCAAACGACACACCACACATTCATGCACAACCTATGCCAACCAGCATTGCAGCCTTGTAGACTTAACCAGCATCCATCCATTTTTAATCACTAATAAAAATATATGCATCAAAATTAAAGTTAATCCCTTGGCATCCATTCGATCATATGGTACGTAGGACTGGATCATATCATTGCAAATGGATTGCTATAGTAGTATATGAATCTGTCGGGGATGTGACCCCCGGGTGCCTCACAGTTGGGCTTATCAGACCAGACCAAAGGCAGGCCAAGACCAGCATTGACCGTTCGATATGGCTCATAAACAGGGGTTTGATTCTGATAAGGAATGTTGAGTCTTTATCGGATAGTTAAGCTTCAGATATGATATCTAGAGGTTTATTTGTACTGGAATCCTTGTAATTAGGGATTTAGTACCCACATCGACGAGGGCCACATCGCCTTCCTTGCCCGTCGCGGCCATAGCCTAGGAGAGAGCAAGACCAGCGCTAGGAGGCACTACCGGAAGAAGAGATGCCTAGCACCGCCGCCCTGAGAGGCTAGAGAAGGGGAACAGGAGGAATAGGAGAGAGAGTTGGGTGGTGAAAAACAGCAGGGGAAAAGGGCTGGTGGTGAAAGGAAGCTCGCTACTCGCGCCCGGACGGATTCGTCGGCCCGTTTTTGCCGCACCGCGTGATACAACATTAGATGGGAATATTCCAAGAATCTGCATCATCTCATACAGGACGGAATCATTCAATCCAAGCAACCAAACAGGCTGAACGCGACAGATTTAGGATGGGTTGGTACATGGATGAATTCATTCAAGCATCCAAACACAGTCTAATTTTTTTTTAATGAACTTGTCCAACATTTAAAGATGAATTCTCTTGTGAAAATCATTTTATTCCACTTTATCTGCAAACCAAACACTTAAAAAACTAAATATCTCTAACTTAATGAAACATTAAACATCAGCATCAATATTTTTTAGAGCGTTACGAACAAAGACATGGAAGGTAAAACATAAAGAAAGAAGCAACTGATGTTACCGAGGCTATCACTAACACGCATGGAATGCAAATGTGACGGACAGAGGAGTAAGGTTGGACAAAAAACTTGCAGCTCGTTAGCTCGCTCGGCTCGTGACCAGCTCGGCTTGGCTCGGCTCGACTCGGCTCGTTCAGTTTTTCTAACGAGCCGAGCAGGTGTTTTAGCTCGTTAGTATAACGAGCGAGTTTGAACTGGCTCACGAGCTGCTCGTGAGCTTAACGAGCTCAACATAAGTAATCAGGCTAACCCACTAAAGCAACAACAAAACACTATCTGAAAGTGTGAGACTCATTATTTTGTAATTTATTTGCTAGTGACTAGTTATTATTTGGTAACTTGTTATTATAAGTTTATTATTATGGCCTATAGAATTATCGTATGGAAGTATGGAATAAATAACATATGTCATGGATTAATGGAATCATAGAAATAGTGATGAAATTATGGATATTTGAATTTTGATGTTTAATATGTGTTTATTTAAATATTTATTATTTAATCATCTTTTAAAGAGTTAGCTCGTGAGCTGGATCAAGCTGAGCCGAGCTGGATTTTCTGCTCGTTATGTTAACGAGCCGAGCCGAGCTAGCTCATTAACATAACGAGCTATAACGAGCCGAGCTAAATGAGCCGAGCTGGCTCATTATCTAGCCCTACAGCGGAGCGGTGTCGAGTTGGGAATGGGATTTGCATATTTGCATGCAGCATCCTCTTGTTTGCACTAACCAACAACACCACTAGTTCCTAGTACTGACTCTACAAGTATAACTTTTTCTTGCCACCTAAATTAATAAGGATCTTTTCTCGTTCTACATCTATGCGTGCCACATATATATGGCCGTGCGTTCAATATTTGGAAGCCAACCAAATTTTCTTTTATTAAAAAAAGTAAACAATAAGCCCTCATTTGATACCAATTAAAAGTCTATTTGAGAGAGTATGACAGTTACAACTATTTTAAGAATTTCAAGCTCTTTCAAATGATTTAGATTGCAAAAACCAATAGCTACGAAAATTGAAATTAATTAAAACCTAGAAGCTGAAAAACTCTCATCAGCTGTATCGTAGTATCTGAAATTCTCTAAATAGACTCTAAGCTGTCTAAGCTAAAAGGGAAAATGAACCAAGCACATAGTAGTCTATTGATTAGTAGTTAGCCATCTAAAGTAAAAAAATTTAAAACCTGATGTATCGAATCGTGCACATTGAACTCTATATATGCTAGCTTCCCAAAACTTGCTATGTGAGGCCGTTTCTACTTAAAATAAAAGCGGCGCCTAGCTTCCTTACAACTAAAAAAGTGATTTTTGAATAAGACTTTTTATACTTGTATTTGTTATGATTCTAGAAACAAAACTGCTAAGAACGACTAGAAATCACAATATAATATTTGAAATTTAAATTTTGCTAACAACTTTTTAGTAGCAGTAGGAACTACAGATATACGAGTACTGTACTAGCTGGTTGGAATTAATGCTAAATTTCAATGAAGGATAGGAGTGTAAATATCTGTCCACCACAATAACTCTTAGACATGTACACATAATACTAATATTTTGAAAAGCAAATGATAAGTATCTAGATAATAATAATAATATAAAGGAATTATAATATCAGTTTATTTTAGATTTCGTAGTTACTTATTTTTATTTTTATAAAGAAAAAGTACAGTTTACTACCCTTAACTATTGTGAAAGTTTAAATAACCCCCTGAACAAAAATACCGTTTAAGTAGCCTCCATAAATTTAAAAATCAGTTCACTGTGAAACTATCCATCTGGTTTCACTGACATCGCAAGGTGAAACAGCGGTTTTAGCTGAGTGGACAGTACGTGGCGCTGACATGGCCGATCGAGTTAAAATTTTTCAGAAAACCCCCTGCTCCCACTGACGTGGCGCCATGCCCTAGCCTTCTCGCTCCCGCCACGCCGCGCCGTGGTCTCCCGTTGGCGAGCGGCAGAGAGCATCCGACGAAGGGCGAGGGCGGTGACATCCCGGTGGCGACGCGGCGGGAGGGACGTAGTGGTGCGTGGGGGCAGGCGCATGGCGACAGCAACGAGCGCGTGGGGGAAGCAGCAGGCGTGCGGCGACAGCAGTGGGTGCGCATAGGCAACGGGCGCGTGGTGGGGAGCAGGCATGCGGCGAGAGCAGGGCGCCGACACGGCGAGCTACGGGGGCACGACGGGCATCCGACGGAGGCGCGGTGGGAGGCCGACGGAAACACGGCGGGAGGGTGGTGGAGGTGGGCAGGAGGCCGGCCGAAGGCAAGAAATAGAGCAGGCGGAGCTCTCCGGCATTCCATCGAATATATTTCATGCGTCGCCCAGTCACCCATCATCCTGCTGCATGCCACGTGTGCTATCCAGTCAGCCAAAACTGTTGTTCCGCCTTGCCACGTCAGTGAAACCAGACAGATAGTTCGACAGTGAACTGGTTTTCAAATTTGTAAGAGCTACTTAAACGGTATTTTTGTTAAGAGGGTTATTTAAACTTTCACGATAGTTGAGAATAGTAAACTGTACGTTTTTTTTATAACATAGATTCTAGGATTGAGTAAGCCGTGGAGGCTTTGATAACAGGCCATCGATGTCGCTAAAAAAACTAGTAAGAGCAGATCTAACTCTTATGTAGGATAATGTTTTAGATATTTATTATACTGTCATATAGAAAAAAAATCTGATATGGAAAAAAATTAAATAAGAAAGAAAATAGAAAATAAAAAAACTAAAATGATATCTTACTATGACAAGATATGTATTATTCAAAAACTGTGTATTAGAAACTGCGCTCGAGAGCGTGAGTTCGACCGTACGAGGAGCTTTTCCTTGTAACGTAACCCCATATAATATATATATGGCATCGAGCATTAATTAAAGCTCTTAGTAGTATATATTAAGTTAATATTGTGAGAAGCTGCGAGTGGGCCCGTGATGGCCTTGGCCAATCAGAGCTCGACAGCATACCGCCCCCGCCCCCAAAAGCAGCACACGCATTTGCTACTTCGTCTTCTTCCTCCTCCTCTTGCTTTATTAAAGAGGAGCTAGCTCTAGAGCTAGAGCTAGCGCGTGGATCGATCGAGTTCGAGATCGTGGGGGCGATGGGGCGCGGCAAGGTGCAGCTGAAGAGGATTGAGAACAAGATAAACAGGCAGGTGACGTTCTCCAAGCGGCGTAACGGGCTGCTCAAGAAGGCGCACGAGATCTCCGTCCTCTGCGATGCCGAGGTCGCCGCCATCGTCTTCTCCCCCAAGGGCAAGCTCTACGAATACGCCACCGACTCCAGGTACTATACGTACACTATTCTCTTCAATTCCTTCCTCCTTGCCGTTTCCGCTCTCGATCGTCGTATCCATGCATCATTGATTCCCTTGCCGTTTCATGCTTTAATTTCAATTTCGATTTCTCCCTGCCGTGCCCATGCTTGCTAGCTTGCTGCATCGATCATATCGATCGATCTGCTGCTTAATTTCGTTCATCCATCCGATCGTCTGTGTGGCTGTGTGTTACAGCTAGCTGACGATGATTTTATGCTACTAGCTTAATTAGCAGCTCACTAGTCCAGGCTCCAGTCTATCATGATCTGCTGCTTCTCGTTTCGGGAAATTGTTCATCTCTGCTGCTGCTGCTGCTGCTGCTGTTGCGACCTTAGCTTCTTTTCCCCCTTTCCTTTCTTGTGCTTCCCTGCTCTTGCCTCTACCTGCATGCCCTTTTTGGGTTTGATGGCCGGTTTTTTTCCCTTTCTTTCTTAATTTTGTTCATTTCTCGATCCTCCTCATTTGCCAACTAATATACGTACTGCTCTAACAGCATGTAATTTGATTATATTAGATTAGAGACTTTAGAGGACTATTAGTGTGTTACTTGTATGTGATTAGATCAGCTAGCTGCTGTCTGATGGTCTTGCTCTTCTGATGATCCACATATATTGATATATACTACGTGCTTCTTGGCCACTGAATTGCAGTGCTGCCACTTCTCCATGTTTTAATTGCTCTCCTGTCCTTCGTGTTTTCTTCTCCACAGATTAATCTCATGCAAGCCTGTGTTCCACACTTCTCAAAAAAAAAAAAAAAGAACCACACTTATTACGAGGAGTCCATCACCAGTGACGTGCACTCCTCCCTAGTAGCAGATACTGCTGCAAGCATCTCGTTAATGTATTGCTAATTTCCCCAAATTTCCATGATCAGCAGTTTTGTGTTTTTTTTTTCTAAAATGGGCAGAAGGTATTTGCCCAACTAATTAATTATGACGGGAGTCCACTAATTGCTAGAGTTGGCCATCCTGTGACGACTTCAGAAAATTAATAATTTTATTGCTGTAAAATCACATAGGAGTCATCGCCTAACCTTGCTCTAGTAAGGACAGTTTTAACCCTGCTGACTGAGAAGGTTCTAACATTAAGTACATTGCTATGTTAGCTAAAATCTGATTTGATAAATGATTTACTGTGATGAGAGAGAAATAATGTATCATGTAAAAAATTAGCTTTATATGATATCAAAAGAAACAAATAAAGAGATTGAAAGAGAAAAGAGAGATTCATATGTGATTCGATATAAAATTATTTTTAAGAAACTATCTATTAGAAATGCAGTATTTATGAGTAATATCAAAAAAAGATAGAATAAGATACTACCTATAGAAACTATAGGTTAGAACTGAGCTACGACGTTTCTAAAATCTTTCTAGGTAGAACATTGATTCATATGTCGTGCAATCGAGCACCAGCATTAATATTAATCTCAGCTTTCTGATATCATCTGTGGCGTGTAGTCCCTCAGTGTAAAAACAAGAGGAAGTTCTTCAGGTATATACCGTACTACGTATATACAGACTCCATATATGAAAAATACACGAATGTTGCACTATCACCTGGTGGTCTGAAATGTCCAAATTAAGTGCAAATTATCAATGGGTGCAAGTCATCACCCGGTTCAGTTAATAGTCTCGCTTTGAACGTTTTTAAGGTCATCGATAACTGTTCAGTGGTGCAAGCTGCTGTAATCTTTGTGATTAATTTTTTTGCTAAGCTTTCTCAAGCACGTACGCCGCATCAAATCCTGAAATGGATGGATTTTTATGTGTACATCATGCTCATATCACATGTGCCATGTGTGTTGCTTTTTCAATCACATACCCATACCCATACCATGCACATTACCCCGTTTAACCAAACAGGCCTAAAGGGGATTTTTTGTCATTATATTATTCCAAATCCATACCTGAAATTCAAAGTGTTGACCCCAAACTAATAGTAGCTTCTGTCGAAATTTCAGTTTGTTTAATTGGACAACTTGATAACATTTTTCAGACAAATTAGTGAATCTTACTCTTAGATCTGTATAATATATAATCCTAAATGTTGCATGCATGAAGACGCACAACTACATCGTGGACAAATTTCAGATTCTGTTCATGATTTGCCCTTTTTTGCAGTATGGACAAAATTCTTGAACGTTATGAGCGCTATTCCTATGCTGAAAAGGCTCTTATTTCAGCTGAATCCGAGAGTGAGGTAAAAACAGTAGGTTGTGTTTCATACTTCCTTTCACAAGCATTTTGATGTTTTTCTTGTTGCCTATTTAATCACATGTTGGCAATATTTGTAAAATTTTACACATTGGAGTATCATGTACAATCTAGGGTCCGCATTTCCTTCATTTAATCTCCTCAAATTATATTTGAGCTATGTTACGGTACAACATTTATCTCCTAAGGAGTAATACTTTAAATTAATCTAGACCATTAATTTTAGTTAGGATTAAAAATAAACTAAAATTAAAAATACTTGATGACCGGCAGATAATTAGAAAGTTAGTGTAGAAAATTAGAAAGTCTGTGTAGAAAATTAGAAAGTTAGCGTAGAAAATTAGAAAGTTAGTGCAAAAAATCAAGGGTGACCTGGTCACCATATTTAATCTTAGCCATTATATCAAAACAAATGAACGGTTCATAATATTTAGGGTGTAACGTAAAATTTGTCTTATATTTATCCTTATTCAATAGGCATAGGCCACATGGAAGTCAGGTTGTTAGCATGCATAGTCGCATGCTCTAATTGGTGGGAAAGCACACTGCACAAAATCAAGTGTTGCTGCTATGCTTATTTTCACTTCTAGTACACTACGATTTTGGTGGAGACTAAAGGTGTGTTTGGTTCCAAAACAAAATGAGATAATGAGATGTAATAAATTCATCCCTTAAACATAATGATTGTTTGGTTTAAGAGATAAAACAATTTTGTTCTCTGTTTGGTTGGAGAATCTCTTTCTAGATCCACGGCGGTATGGCTTTTTTCTCCTAGATCTATTCCACAGAGGCTATGGGCTGAGTCAAAGAGATGACACGGCAGAGACTATGGGTTGGCAGCAATGGCGAGTGAGCGGGCCGTGTGGATAAGGGGCAGGAATGCATTATGACTCACACACAGGGGAGGAGCCAGCCGCCCTGTGGCAGGCTTGTACCTAGATGAGGAGGGAGGGAAGGTAGAGCACAAGCGGCGCCGCGCCGCAGTCTGCCGTACATGATGACTCTATTCCTTTTATTCTCTAATTAAACATTTAGAAAATTATGACTAAATAATACTATTCTACCAGATTCTTGAACCAAACACGTACTAAATATTTCACTTTAAAGCACATGCCCGTAAGTAAAACTGTAATCATAAACATAACGATTCCCTCTCTGCTATATATCAGGTAATCGAAGACATGAAGCATTTTGGTTCCTTATATTTGATACCATAATTTCCATCATCTGCTTAGTTTGTGTTTACAGAGCAACCAACCACACACG
>KE373019.1:253157-265611 GCA_000418225.1 Zizania latifolia | reverse complement strand
CTCAAGTGCGCCTCATGCTTAGGCTACGAGAGAGGTTTCGTCAACGGATCGGCAATGTTCAAATCCGTGTGCACTTTGCATATCTTTACATCACCCCTATCTATGATCTCTTAGATGAGGTGATAGCGCCGTAGTATGTGCTTGGACTTCTGGTGCAACCTAGGCTCCCTGGCTTGTGCAATGGCACCACTATTATCACAATAGAGGTCCACTTGACTGGACACACTAGGGACAGCACCCAGCTCAAAAATAAATTTTCTGATCCAAACAGCCTCCTTTGCAGCTTCAGAAGCTGTAATGTACTCGGCCTCTGTTATTGAATCTACAACCTTTTCTTTCTTGGAACTCTTCCAACTCACTACGTCTCCATTAAGGCAGAACACAAATCCAGATTACGATCTCGAATCGTCCTTGTCGGTTTGGAAGCTGGCGTCGGTGTAATCGTTTACAACGAGCTCCTCCGCACCTCCGTAGACTAGAAACATATCCTTAGTTCTTCTCAAGTACTTGAGGATACTCTTTATTATGGCCCAGAGACTTTCACCTAGGTTTGACTGGTATCTGCTCATAACACTTAAAGCATAGGAGACATCTAGGCATGTACAAAGCATGGCATACATGATGGACCCGATAGCGGAAGCAGACGGGATCACACTCATCTTCTCTAGCTCATTAGGTGTCGAAGGACACTGACTCTTGCTGAGAGTAATACCATGTGACATTAACAAGAAACCTTTCTTCGAATCCTGCATATTGAACCGTTTCAATACCTTATCAATGTACGTGCTTTGGCTAATCCAATTAGTCTTCTCGATCTATCTCTATAGATCTTTATGCCTAATATACATGCTGCCTCTCTAAGATCTTTCATTGAGAAACTTTTTTGCAATGAAGATTTAACAGCATCGAGCATTAAAATATCATTTCTGATCAACAATATTTCATCTACATATAAGACCAGAAATACAACTGCGCTCCCACTAGCCTTTTTGTAAACACAAGGCTCTTCTTCATTCTTGATAAAACTAAACCCTTTGATCACTTCATCAAAATGAAGATTCCAACTCCGAGAAGTTTGCTTCAGCCCATAAATGAACTTTTGAAGCTTGCAAATTTTCTCAGTATTTTTTGGATCGACAAAACCTTCAGGCTGTGTCATGTACACATCCTTGCTTAGGTTTCCATTAAGGAAAGCCGTTTTGATATCCATTTGCTATATCTCATAGTTATAATATGCGGCAATTGCTAGGATGATCCGGATAGACTTTAGCATTGCGACGGGAAAAAATATTTCATCATAATCAACACCTTGAATTTGCCTGAAACATTTCTTCACCAATTGTGCCTTATAGACGTGAACATTTCCATCAACGTCTATCTTTTTCTTAAAAATCCATTTACACTCGATAGTTTTTACACCATCAGGCGGATCGACCAAGTTCCAAACTTGATTCTCTCGCACGGATTCTAACTTAGATCTTATGGCTCCAAGCCATTTCTCAGAGTCTGGTCCCATCACTACTTACCAGTAGGTCTTAGGTTCATCATTGCCCAACAATAATATGTCACGCTGTCCTGTGGTTAATAACATAAACCGCTCGAGCGCACGACTAACCCTTTTCGACCGACGAGGGGCTGGTGTCTCGACAACAGGTTCTGCAACATCTTGCATATCGAGTTGTGGTTCAATAGAAGCTGAAACACTTTTGAGTGGTTCCTGAATCTCTTCGAGTCGCACCGTGCTCCCACTAACTCCTTTCGAGAGAAACTCTTTCTCAAGAAAGACACCATTCCGGGCGACAAACACTTTGCCTTTTTCCCAGTTATAGAAGTATTATCCTTTGGTTTCCCTAGGATACCCCACAAAGAAGTATTTATCAGATTTTGGAGTGAGCTTATCGGACGTCAAACGTTTTACATAGGCCTCATAACTCCATATCTTTAGAAAAGACAATCTGGGACGCTTCCTAGTCCATATTTCATATGGTGTCCTCTCTACAGATTTAGATTAAACCCTATTTAAGGTGAAAGCAGCAGTTTCGAGAGCGTATCGCCAGAAGGACAAAGAAAGATCAGATTGACTCATCATCGATCGGACCATGTCTAACAAAGTTCGGTTCCTCCACTAGGACACCCCATTCCATTGAGGCGTGCCTGGTAGAGTCAGTCGTGGAATAATTCCACATTGCTTTAGATGATCAATAAACTCATGGCTCAAATATTCACCTCCACGATCCGATCGCAGAAATTTAATTGTCTTGCCTATATGATTTTGTGCCTCATTCTGGAACTCCTTGAACTTTTCAAAGGATTCCGACTTATGCCTCATTAAGTAGATGTAACCAAATCTACTAAAGTCATCGGTAAAAGTAACAAAGTACTGAAAACCACCTCTGGCCGTAGAACTCATTGGTCCACATACATCTGTATGTACAAGGGACAGCAATTCATTTGCCTTCTTACTTTGACCAGTGAAAGGCGTCTTAGTCATTTTGCCAAGTAAGCCAGAATCGTATGTGTCAAATGATTCAAAATCAAATGACTCCAGAAGCCCATCTTTATGGAGCTTCTGTATATGCTTCTCATTTATATGACCTAAACAACAATGCCAAACATAGGTGGGATTTAAATCATTAAGCTGAGCCTTCTTCGTATTAATGTTATAAACATTTATGTCCTCAAGATTCAGAATATATAATCCATTCAACAATGGGCAAGTACCATAGAGCATACCATTCAATTCTTTATTATGAATTCATAACCATCTTCTTCTAAACATGAAGAAGAAATAATATTTTTGCCCAAGGTTGGAATGAAATAACAATTATTCAATTCTAAAACTAATTCTGAGGGTAGCGATAAAGAATAAACACCGATGGTCAACGCAACAACTCTTGCACCATTGCCGACGTGGACATCCAATTCGCCTCTTGCACACTTCTTTGTCCTATTCAGTCCCTGCAACGATTTACAAGTATAAATCATTGATCCAGTATCAAATACCCATGAATCACTTGGACGAGCAGCAAGATTAATTTCAATAACATTTATACCTGAAGTGGAAGCGGAAGTCTCACTTCCCTTCTTCTTCTTGAGTTGTTCCAAGTACAACTTGCAGTTCCTCTGCCAATGACCAGTTCTGTACGCAAACAAGGACTTTGAGGCATTGTACCTCTCGGCCTGAGCTTGGTTCTCAAACATGCCTCGGAGTCCCACAATCATATCATGGGTATCCCTGTTCTCATTTTGCTTCTGAAGTTTAGAGGACAAACTAGCAAGCATGGGACAGCTAACATCGAGTGAATCGTTGGTGTGCTTCTCATAAGCCTTCTGATCAGCTGCAGATGCATTATGAGCTAGTTCATTAGGATAGGGAACATCTAGAACATATTTCTTTTTCTCTTGTTTGAGAACAATTCTCAAGTTTCTATGCCAATCAATAAAGTTTGTTCTAGGAAGATTTTCCTTTTCAAGAATCAATCGCAAATTAAAACTGGAAGTGTTACTAACAGTAGGTGCCATGCTTTACAACAAAAATGCAAGTTTCAGCACTATGCTATGTGAATCTTCTATCAAATAAAAGATACTCCATTACATGATATACAATCATTTTTCCTCTTATGACATGTAGTGGGACAAGATCCATATTCAACTAACTTCTAGTGAGCTTTGGTATCACTGCTAGAAAATTAGTGACATAAGTAAGCAACCCTTTGCTAATCACATCCCTATGTGACTCTTGTTCGTGGGGGTGGCATCCAATGCCTCGACGCCCAACTCCATGCCCCAAAGCCCAAAACCTTTTTGATAGCTTTGTTAAGCAAACCAATACTATGCTTGTGGATGTTCGACATCCACCCTAACTGGCTAAGATAAAAGATGGCACCCTACTTTGGCAGACCTATCATGCAATGACAAAAACCTTTATAGGTGCAGCTATTGGAATGGACATTAAAGACTCTTAATTTTCTGATGGTAACTATTCTAACATGGTAATGATGTCTAGTATGGCCTTTCTCACATGGTGATCTCCATGACATAAGTATGACAGGAACATAAATAAATATCACAGGCAATCATATTAACTGTGACATAGTATGGCCCTTCTCACATGGTGATCTCCATCTCCATGGTTCCTGTCCTTTGGGTTATCACGCTTCAGGCCTTCATGATCTTGTATCAGTCTATTATATCTAATAGCACTATACGGATTATATGAGGAGACGCATCATATGTCGACACGCAGGTTGTACAACAATAGAACAGCCTTGGGCTGCAATTAACCATGACACGCAGGCCATGAAAATTACATGCGTGCATCATATACATCACAAGGCCATACCAATCACAACATTCTCTGCAAAAACGAGTTAAGCGTCGAATCTATGCGTGTGTAAAAGTGGATCCAGAACTTCTGGCTCATGGCCCGGAACTTTCGGCTCAAGGCCAGGAACTTTTGGCTCAAGACCTGGAACTTCCAAAATCACCCTTTTGTATCGAATTTATTTTGGCCCAGAATTTTAGGGTCAAATCCAGAACTTCTAAAAATAACCTTCCGTATGAAAATTATTTTGGCCCAGAAGTTTTGGCTAGAGCCGAGAATTTTTGAAAATCCGACCCAAGAACAATAGATCTAATCTATTTCCACCACATATCACCTATATATGTATGATTCAGATCAAACACTATACACGTAGGCTTTGATACCACTATTGGAGAATGGGTAGGCTACGCTAGCATAAAATAAAACTTTTTCTACCTCGTTCAACCCAGGAACCATGCGAGTAATGGGATCATGGATCGTTACCTCTAGTTGCGAGACGCGCTAGGGCAGCGGAAGAAGAGTTGGAGAAGCGTGTCCTCGATCAACTCTGCCTAGCTCTGCCCAATCGTCGGCGGTGAAGATGATGCAGCCTTGTGATCCTCACGTCGAGATAATCAGCGCCACAATCACAGCAGTGCCTCTATGGTATCCACACGTACAGGGATGGGATCACCTTATGCCGGTATGCTAGTACCACGCGTGAGGTTAGGGGAGATGCGGCCACAGCAGGTGAGGCTAGGGGAGAGGTGGTGGCTAGGGTTATGGTAGGGGCAAAAGCAACAGCTTATTTCCCCTAGCCTCTCCTCTCCTTATATAGAGCCCTTTGATGGGCCTTTAATTAACAGTAAAACCCAACATATCTAATTTGTATATTCAACCTGAAAGTTCCAGCCTAAGCCCGGAACTTCCAAAAATAACCTTCTGTATTGAATTTATTTCGATCCAGAACTTCCGGTCCAACCAGAACTTTCAAAAATTGTTGCGGAACGGGTAGGCTACGCTAGCAAAAACAAAACTTTTTCTACCCCGTTCAACCTAGGAACCATGCGAGTAATGGGATCATGGATCGTTACCTCTAGTCACGAGATGCGCTAGGGTAGCAGAAGAAGAGTTGGGGAAGCGCGTCCTCGATCCAACTCTGCCTAGCTCAAGTATTATAGCCCAACAGATCTAATTCGGTTCCCCCAGAATTCTCTTGGGTATATTTTCATCAAAAATAGCATTTTGTATAGAATTTATTTTGGCCCGGAAGTTTTGGTCCAACCGGAACTTCCGATTTGTCCAGAATCTTCCTCTAGAGCAGGCCCGGAACTTCTGGTCCAACCGGAACTTCCAATTCATCCAGAACTCGCTGCCAGAGCGTGCCTGAAACTTTTGGTCCAACCGGAACTTCTGGTTCATCCAGAACTTGCTACCAGAGTGGGCCTGGAAACCAGAACTTCCGGGTCCTCTAGAACTTGTCTCTAGGGCATATTTCCGTCACCTTGCCTATTAGTGCCCAAAACATGCTTTAATATTGCCGCAAGTCATAAACTTGGATATATATGATTGTTTTTTGATAATTTTGTAGATGCCAACAACAAGGAGCTGGATGTATCTTGACTGTCATACTTGCAATGAATACTTGAGTGAGGTGAAGTCTTTTATGAGTACTGCTAGAGCAGACATGGAAGCTAATGGAAAGACTACAATGTGGTGTCTATGCTATGACTGCAAGAACGAGAAGAAGTTTCCAAATTCAAAATATTTCTACAACCATTTGCTAAGATGTGGATTCAAGAATGGACATCATATATGGAACAAGCATGGCGAAGAAGGAGAAAACGATGGCGAAGTAGATTAGATTGCTAGTAAAGATGAAGGTGAGGCCGGTGATACGGATTACATGAGCGACAATGACATTTTAGGAATTAATAAAGATAAGTATACTGATATAGTGGATAATGTTGATCAGATGGTGCGTGATATGGAGGAACAAGTTGCATATTCTAAAGGAGAGTATGCCCAATTCTAAAAACTTGTTCGAGACTCAAAAACACTGATCTATACTGGCTGCAAAGAGAAGTACACGGTTTTATACACTGTCCTGACATTGCTACAAATAAAGGTAACATATGGATGGTCCGATGTGAGTTTTAAAGCATTACTGAATTTGCTGAGGGACCTAGTACCAGATGAAAATAAGGTGCCTACCACCGTGTACGGTGCAAAGAAGATCGTATGTCCTCTAGGGTTGGACATAGAGAAAATATATACATGTAGGAATGATTGTGTTTTATTTAGTGGAGAGTATGCAGACCTTGACAGATGTCCAACATGTGGGATACATCGATTCAAGAATAGAAAATAGAAGGAAAGTTCCAAGGAAGGTGATATGGTATTTCCCTGTAATCCCCCATCTGAAGCGGATGTTTTTCGATGCCAATTAGTCTAAACGACTGAGGTGGCACAAAGAGGGTCGTAACAACGACTCGATGATACGACACTCAATAGATTCTGCTCAGTGGAAAACAATTAACGTCACATTTTGATGGTTTGCTAATGATTACAGAAATATTAGATTTGCCATGAGTACGATTGGCATGAACCCCTTTGGTAACATAAGTAGTGCGCACAGCACGTGGCCAGTGTTACTGTCTATATACAACCTTCCACCTTGGCTTTGTAAGAAGCATAAATATATCATGTTGTCGATCTTGATCTCTAGTCCTAAACAACCTAGCAATGACATCGACGTGTACCTTAGACCCTTGATGGATGATCTGAAAACTCTATAGCACGTAGGTGTTGAGGTTTGGGATGAGTACATCCAGGAGTACTTCCAGCTACATGCCATGTTGTTTGTCACAATAAGTGACCTGTCGGCTCATCATAACTTGTCTGCACAAAGAAAAAAGAAAGGTGAATCTTGCCCATAGTGCTTGGAGGAAACATCGAGCACATGGTTGAACCATTCTAAGAAAACGGTATACATGTGCCATCGATATTTTCTTCCAATGAAACACCCATACAGAAGAATAAAGCTACAGTTTGATGGCATCGTAGAGAAAGAAGGATCTCCTAGGCATTTCAGAGGCACAGAGGTATATGACCAGGTAAAGGGTATAAATGTTGTACTCGGCAAGCGAAAATATCCTTCCAATAGTTGTGATGGAATGTGGAACAAGAAGTCAATTTTGTGGAAGCTTGAATATTTAAAATACCTAGATGTTCGCCATTCCATCGATACGATACATGTCGAGAAAAACGTGTGTGACAGTCTCCTCAGAACAATGCTAAATATGACAGGCAAAACAAAAGATCATGAGAATGCTAGAGCGGATCTTGAAGAAATGGGTTTATGACCGGAGCTACATTCATAGCAGACATATAGAGGAAAGTTCTTGCCTCCATCTTGCATCACCCTTTCTAGGAAGGAGAGGAAGGAGTTTTATGAATTCTTGCATAGCATTAAAGTTCCATTAGGTTACTCGTCGAATATCAGCAAACTTGTCAACCTGAAGGAGCTTAAGATAGTTGGTGGAATGAAGACTCACGATTGTCATATGATGCTGACTCAGATGATTGCTATCGAAATAAGAAATATATTACCGGTGGGGGTAAGAGAGGCTATAATAAGTCTATGTTTTTTCTTCAATGCAATTGGACAGAAAGTACTCGACCCAACAGTGCTAGAAGAACTAGAGACAAAATAATTCTTGACTCTCTTTCTTCTTAGGATGTACTATCCTCTATCATTCTTTAATATTATGGTACATCTCACTTCACATCTTGTCAAATAAATTTTCTTTCTTGGGCCTGTTTTCTTGCATTTGATATACCCGTACGAGAGATACATGGGTGTTCTAAAGAAGTATGTTAGGAACCGTTCTTCACCCGAGGGTTGCATCGCACAGGGTTACTCTAACGAGGAGGTAGTAGAGTGGTGTGTCGAGTACACAGACCCGGATAACCCGATTGGTGTGCCTCACTCTCGCCATGAGGGTAGACTAGCAGGTCAAGGAATCCTATGCAAGCAAACCCTCACTCCTCTAAAAGCATATGACCAAGCTTATTTTCTTGTGTTGCAATAATCGAGCGAAGTGTCACCATACATCGTTGAGCACAATCACATGCTTTCTGTAGAGAACCCATCTCGTACCGAAGCTTAGATCGCAAAACAACACATGAAAAGGTTTAACAGCTGGTTTCAAGATCGGATCGCATAATCGAAAACCGCAGTGAGAGAATCAATTAGAGAGCTAGCAGTAGGCCCTATATACACAGTTACAACATATCAAGGTTACCATATAAACGGTAACCTCCGTTATAACATTGTACTCCATAAAGTAGTACATGTTCAACGTAAAGTAGGTTATGTCTATATTGTCACAAAGAAATTGTTTCAGTTTATAAAATCATGTTCAAAGTTACATTCCTATGGTTATTAAATTTCATGTTGTATGTACCTCCGTTATAACATTGTACTCATTACATTCTTTTTATTTCACCTTTTAAATTAATGTTCGATGTTATTTTTATATTTCATTGTATTTAGAGTATTTTATTTGTTTTTTTCAAGAGTCTCTTGCTTCTTACCTCATTCTAAACAAAATTTGAAAAATATGTTAGAATCGCGCAACCAATTATGTCGTCTCCCATTCGGAAGTGTTGGATTATAAATATGATCGGGCAACTAGTCATATTTACAGGAAGACGCTCCTGAATTGTCCATGTACTTTGGATAGTCCGAGGATGTGCGGCCCGCGTAGCTGGACCACGTGGTCCCATACAGTTCTAGAGAGAGTTTCGGTGGTGTCTCCCTGTTGTTCTCTGGATACACAACCCTCTCGACCCCAAGTCGAGACGTGTATTTGGAGAACAGTGGGGAGATGCTGCTGAAATTCTCTCTAGAACGTATGGGACCACGTGGTCCAGCTACATGGGCCGCACATCCTTGGATGGGATTTAGGATCTATCCTTGCCTATTAGTGCCCAAAGTCTAGCATCGTACGATCACACATTTTTTGTAATGAAATATTAAGGTCTCCCTTCTCTTAATGTTTAAATGTCTACCCATTCCTCAGTCGGGTATTCTAGCTCCACTGACGATGTCGAGCTAGCAATCAAGAAGCCAAGGACGCAAGCAAAGTGGCCGATGGACAAGCTAACCATCAAGGCGATCGACAATGATGGCCTGCCAATAGATAAAGCAGCCTTGCAACGGCTGAGAAAGCTTGCAGGACTTATTGCACAGGAGAGGGTCCTATTGACCCTGAGGAAGTTCGATGATCTCAATTGAGAGCAGAAGACTATACTCTTCAATGATGGGATCAATAATTTCCTCGAGTTTCTCGAGAATACAAAGGCGATAGCTTTAAGGACTACGATGAAGATGATATCCAAGCTATGGAGATCTCATAAAAGCAACCTTGTCTCAAACTTTGTCATCAAAGACCTCGAGCCCTTCACAAATTATCCATACCTAAAAAAGGAGGACTGGGACCACTTTGTCAAGATAAAGAGCTCAGCTGAGTTTAAGGTAGAAAGCTCTGCCAAGAAAGACATCCGGGCTAGGAATAAGCTACCCCACAACCTTGGCACAACTAGTTACATGGGAATAAAAGATAAGTGGTTGGCCGAAGATGCTAAGATTGCCACTGAGGGCAAAGAAAATCCATGGCAATAGTTTCCTGGTAGAGCGCAGTCATTTCTAAGGGCTTGAGGAAGCCTGACAGAGAGCGGTGAAGTCATGTGAACCTCGAGCGAATTTATGTCAGTGGCTCAGAAGGTTAGAGATCTGGCCGTGCAGGCGTCACAAGGATCCTTCACTATCGTGCGGGAGCAGGATGAGCTAACAAGTGCTCTCGGTAACCTAGAGCACCCTAGTCATGTGCGAGGCGTCTCTAGCTCGCAAGGCTGGAAGCATGGTTTCCTGGACAATGCTAACATGTACAAGAAGTGAAGAGAATAATTTTTAATGGGCATACACCACTTGAATGGATATTATGTCCTACTACTTTTTGCCCCTAAGTTTCACATTATATGGTACATTGACTCGGTAAGACCGTTGGGACCGAATGGCGACCGCACCGAGAGGGACTACTCGGTAATCAGAAGTATAATCGATGAGTAAGGTTTTCTTCACTTTATTACCATAAGTTCAACCTTTAACCTGTTCTCGCTTAACTCAATTTTGTTGTACCTTGTTAGAGAGCTTTCGGTGTCAGTCTCAGGACATCAAAGGCAACAGAACGCCGACAGTTGGTGCATAAAATTGCAGTGCCGATAAGTCTCTAAATGTTTGCCTATTCAAAATTAAATGTGTCGTCCAAACTAATCGTGTATTTCCATAATAGTGCTACACTCAATCTCTTGGAAACCAATACAGGTTTTATGTCGCATACCATATGATGTTAGCCCTAAAGATAGTGGATCTTAAATCACCCGACGTAAGATATTATCATATACTTCGTTTTTGTGTTGAATTTAAGTTTCACTTATGTAAACATCGACTAATGTAAAAAATGCAATTTGCAGGAATTCAACATACCTGAAGGTAATCTTGGCGAGACTGACTTACAGGCCATCCATTCATGGCTAGCGTCATTCCTTGTGGACCATGTCTTCAAACTGGGAGGTGCTTTTTATTATAAAAGCTCGAATTAATGTTTGTTAGTTGTGAACTTGTGAGGTAATATGACTTGTAACATTTAGTGAAATCTATGATGTTTGCAATATAATTTGTGATGTATGCTTTGTTTATGCAATACAATTTGTGACGATGTCATTTTGTGATGAATTATGTATTGTTTGTAAAGTATAATATTGGCTGCCAAATCCTAGCTTTGATTCAAGATGCAGCCTAAAAAAATTATTTTTTATAATATGACCATAACATTAGTAACGGGTCTAAATAAATACCCGTCACTAAAGGTTCCCTATAGTGATGGGTGTCAGTTACTCTCCATCACTAAAGGGTTTCTCTAGGTCCACGTCGCGTCCGACATGACCCCATTTAATGATGGGTAGCCATTGAGACCTATCAATAAAGGTAGAGTGTAGTGACGGGTGCAAAGTATTAACTGTCACTATAGTTTGACCTTTAGTGATGGGTCACTATGTTCACCCATCACTAAAAAGGGTCATGCCAGACGCGACATGGACATGGAGAGACCATTTAGTGATGGGTGTTTATCCATCACTAATGACAGGGCTTTACTGACGCGATAAGAGTGACGGGAGATATGCCCGTCACTAATGTACGTTATTACCTATCACTAAAGTGCTTTTCTATGGCAGTGTCAGTATTGCTAAAAGACTATTTATGTGATTGAATCAGTAAAAATCATGTGAACCAGCCATTTTTTGTTGAACCGGTGCCAATTTTTAAAAATAGGACGGTTCGATGTTAACAATAAAAATTGTCGGTTTGTGAGGGATTCAATGTTTGAGATTTTCATTTATCTTTGACCATCACTCTAGCTCACATTCAATATAAAATAATTAACAAAATTATTTTTAGAGCAAGAACTAAATGTAGATGATACTCACATTGGCGAAAAAGGTAATAATGAGAATTTCCAAAATGAAAATGCACCACCTAAAAAGCATATCAGTTCATACTCATTTTAGTGGAGATGTCAGACAATCAAATGAAACAAATAATGATGAAATGGAATACTCTTGTTGATTGGAACTTTACTCGATCATATGTAGGAGCATTAATCATCAACTTGTGTGTTGTACTATCCTTATATATACTAAAACGTTATTTCCTTATAACCTTTGTAGTTTGTTTTATACTGTTATATTGACACCGGAATTTAGACCGACTAGGCAATAGAGGCATTTACCGTTGGGATTATTGACTAGGCCGCTGGGCCGCCATTAGCATTTAACAAGCAAAGATGAGGTTTTCACGTAACAGGCCTAGTTTAGAATGGGTTTGGTGTATCTTTAATAATTATTAGAATAAATTCAGTTTAGATTCTATATCCCGATTATCTAGAACCGTGTAAAGGTCAGTTTAGTTCCTTGGGTATAAATAGGTTCGCTTAGGAACCATGTAAAAAAATGTTAGACAGCTGTAATACACGTATTATCTTTCTGTTTCTGCATGCTATCCTTCTGCCGCTGCATGTAATCTCT
>KE373019.1:235537-253147 GCA_000418225.1 Zizania latifolia | reverse complement strand
CACACACACACTTAATCGTTTCATTCTGACAGTTGTTTTTTGTACAGGGAAATTGGTGCCATGAATACAGGAAACTGAAGGCAAAGATTGAGACCATTCAAAAATGCCACAAGTAATCAATATGTATCGAATTTCTATTTTGTTGTTTAATTAACTTCTAACTCATATAAATTATTCGTTATTTAATTTCAAACCAATCTAAAAGACTAAAAGAACACTTCCGGTATTAAGTTTTAATTGGTACAGATGACATGAACCTTCTTATGTATCCTGTAGACACCTCATGGGAGAGGATCTGGAATCTCTGAACCTCAAAGAACTCCAACAACTAGAGCAGCAGCTGGAAAGTTCATTAAAGCACATAAGATCAAGAAAGGTAGTAATTTAGAGTAATTTAGCTTCAGTAGTATATAAGATATGGTCTCTTGTTCTGTTTCAAACTGGATTGATATGAAATATATAGTTCATGCCTGGGTTACATATGCAAATTGATGCTGTTTTGCGAAAGAGATGACATTTTGGGCAGAATTCTGGAGTAGAATTTCCAAATGATGCCTAACTAAAACATGATTGTATATGCGCGCAGAGCCACCTTATGCTTGAGTCCATCTCTGAGCTACAGAAGAAGGTAACCAATAGAACTATTGAGATACACTATGTATGCATATGAATCATGCAAGGTATATTTACTCTTGGTTTAGTTGGTCAACTGATGCCGCTGTTGATGCATGCGTGCAGGAGAGGTCGTTGCAGGAGGAGAACAAGGCTCTACAGAAAGAAGTAAGCTGTCAAAATCATTTACTGTTGCTTAGTTAGTGTATGACTTGCCAATGCAGGCATAGATAATGCATTGAATTGGTCTAGATCAAGTTGTTTGTTGATAATCTTGCAAGTCATGCATGCATGACTTCAATTTTGGTGCAGCTGGTGGAGAGGCAGAATGCTGTGAGGCAGCAGCAAGTGCAGTGGGATCAAACCCAGGTCCAAGCCCAAGGCCAGACAAGCTCCTCCTCCTCCTCCTTCATGATGAGGGATCAGCAGGCTCTCCCTCCACCGCAAAACATCTGGTATATATTCGTACTAATCTCATCTAGCACTCTACTGTACACACATTAGTGATCTCATCTAGCAATGCAATCCAGATATGTACATATATCTGCATCCATGCTTACATGCATGTGGGATCAGTTTCTTGTTACTGCATTCACTCAAGTTTGCACTAACTGCCGTATATGTATATGCATGGTTGTGCTTGCCTGTTGCAGTAGCTACCCGCCGGTGACGATGAGCGAGACGAGCATGGCAGCGGCGACGGCGGTGCAGGGTCAGGTGCAACTTCGCATTGGAGGGCTGCCTCCATGGATGCTGAGCCACCTCAATGCTTAAGATCGCCATGACGCATGCACCGATGGAGCAACCGTGAATTGGAATCCTAGATATATGATTAATCTCCTAAAATGAAATTGAAAATCTAGCCATGAAGCTGTTCTTATGCATGTTTGCCCCTATCCTACATATGATTTGCAAGAAAGAGCAACGAGGATGTTGTGTCGTGTAATCAGCACGTACGTAACCTACTCTCATATGCATGCAATTGCCGGCATATAAATATATACCTGTAGCTTGCTTCTCATGCTAAGTCAATTACTGATGCGCTTGCTTCTCGTGCTATCTATACATGTTGCTAATGAACAATAAGCTGGATTTTGTGCAATTGCGCCGAGTTAGTGTCGGCACCTGGGGATGAAATTCCCAAATACCAGAGCATATATCGTATTAGTCGCATGATCAGTGGCTAGTACACGTATCCACAACATTGTCATCACATCAATACAACATACACATACATAAATAGAAAATAAGATTCTTAACTAAATGGTACATAGGTCATACATCATAGATAGGGCCGACCGACTAAATAAAAGAGTTTGAACGCAGCGAAAAGAGTAGCAAAAGTATAAAAGTTCCTCGGTATACCCATGTACCAAGACCACACAGGCAACCGGCTAAGAACCACCTTAGAAAGAGCCATCATCGAAATCCACAGAAACGGATGTGAAGTATTCGTCGCTAAGCATATCGTTTCCTGCATCCAAATCCAAAAGAACAACAACCACATGAGTTGGGTCAATACATAAACGTATTGACAAACACCTACCCTCACCTTCGAAAAACATATTTCTATTTGCAAGATAAGATCAAAGAGAGCTGTATTTGTAGTTTATTTTCAGCATAAAGCAAGTTCGGTTCATAATAGTAAACAATAGTAAGTTGCAACTGGATTTGTAAATCAAAATATAAACAATAGTAATAGCATACTTGTAACATCATGACACCATACTTGCGCCTTCTATGCCAGTAAGTAAACATTTCATTCTTGGATGTCCCGACAAAAGAAGGATAAACACCATTTACCACCATAATCGGTTTTACAATTTTCTTTGCAATTCTTCAACACTATACTAGTATCATTTCACCAAACTGTTCATGACCGTGAGCATGGCTAATCGATTAGTTTTAATACTCTGTAGATTGTGCACTTTATCCACATGACACAAGCTAGTAACTATGTCTATCATGTCACACGATACCATTTGGTACCCGTTTCTACTAGCTCATGACAAAGTTATTTCATTGCCCAAAGCCTAACCTTGCATGAGCCCGGTAAGTTTTTATCCACACTAGGAGCAACCCTAGTGCCGCTAGGCAAGGGGCCCTCACTGGTCCTAACGTCGTGAGATGAACAAACTATTCACTCAACGAAGCACTTAAACCGTTGTATTGGATACGCTTAGACGTCTATACATGGGTAGCTCCTACAAGCAGTCCCGTAGGCTCTACTTCTACTACCACGGCCTCCCAATGCAAGGCCGAACAATGAACAATTTCATAACTAAGGTCACCCCATAGATAACACATGTGATTGCACCATGATTCTTAGTTGATGACATATAGTTCGGTCCATAATCGATCGGGACGAACACTCCCCCTATCGGTGCGCAACTACCATCATATGCACACCACTTATCGCCCAAGTCTTAGAATAATCCATTTTCAGGTTTCATCCTCATAAATAACAAAGGAAACCCCTTTGTATAATACTATAAAATAGCTAATTTGATAGGATAACTATTATTTTGTTATAACCATCGTAATTTCTAAGCATGGCTAAGCAATCGCTATATTACTAGCTTGGATATACCTAATTTGTGTGTGAACATAATCTTCCCCAAATCCTAGTGATACAAGAGCTAGGGGATCAACTTAACAAAGTGGGAAATGCAGCAATTGGGATAACTCTACCGATAACTATATTTATAAATTATCACATGCAACTGATCTATAAATAATAAAGCGTTTGCAAAATATATAGGATACAATATGTTCAAAGGAGGGATGAATAGGTGATTGCCTTGCTCAGCAATTTTCTCAACTTCCCCTTGATCCAGAACAAGTTCTTCGTTGACTATTGGTTCTTCGTCTAACAAATTTAAATGAGCGATTCAAATAACTCCAAATAACATCAAAAATAAAATATGCTAAAAATTACATGATGTTCATACAGCAAGTAGTGTTGGATCCTATATGAATTTAGGTGAAATTATTTATATTTTTAGATTAAGCGTGATAAAGTTATTAAAGGTTAAAGTTTATATACATGTAGTATGATTATAATGGTTTATTTAGTTAAACTGCTATTATAGGTGAAAGTTTCATACTTTTTGATGTTATTAGATTGTAGAGAACATTTTTATGAAACAAACAAAATTAGTTTTAACCCATTTGGAGTTAGGATGAATTTTCTATAAATTTTCTAATTTTTAGCCTTTTTAATTCCAGAATAGTCCCTAAATTTTCAGTGAGGTCCCTAAATTTACAGACATGTCTTTCTTCTTCCTCCAGCCCACACGAACATAGGAGACATATAGGGGGTTGTTTCCATTAGAAATGGCAACTTAAAATGGCACATCTTGGTGGGCTAACTATAGGAATTAAACTAGGAAACTGAGATGAATCTAATAGTGGTAGCGGTGTACCTTGGGGTAGCCGGAGTTGCACCGGCGACGATGAGGTGACATGAATGTTTCTGGTTCACTGTGGACAGCACAAAGTAGCTAAGAAATCACCAAATTAGTGCACGCACAAGATAGAGGAGGTCTTATACATGGTGTGAGTGCGAGGAATCAGACTAAATCTCACCGGAGATGGAGAAATCGATGGTGGAGACTTAGCACCAGAGACAAGGAAGAAGACCCTGATCTCCCTACTCCCTGTGTCTTTGGCCGAGCTACTTTAGGGGTTTTGGTCCTACTATCAAGACGAAGTTGATGGCACGATGGCTCGGCTAAGAGTGGACCGAGGTTGCCGGAACGTGAGCATGATGCCACAGACACGCCTTGACCGCACTCTAGAACGTGCTAGAGCTCGTAGGTGTTCCCGCTGCTGCAATGGGGGAATGGAGATGAGTCCAAAAGAAAAAATGAATGGTAGGCATTGGAGAGGAGGGAACACAAGCTAGATTGGTTAACCGATGATCGTCGGCGAGTTGGCTTCACCGTCTTCCTCGTGGCCAGTGAGAGAAAAGTGGACGAATCGAGTAGCTCATGCTCTCTCCATTGTTCGGTTGGACACTGGGAGGGAGAGGGAGGTTAGAGGCAATCGTTGGCATTGAACACATAGCATTACTAGCACACGTGTTGCCCATGCACGAAGCGTGGTTTATGGGTGTGCCTCTGTTTCAGTGGGCTCGTTGGCCATGGACTGGGTGGAGTGATAGCAAGAGTGGCTGACGGGTAGATCCTAGCTCCAGGGTGGCCCACAAACAGTGAGAGGAGGAGCAAACGAGGACTGCAAGTGTGCAGTTTTTGGTCACTTATGTGTTTTAGTTGAGTCAAAAGTTAGTGTTGTATTTTTCCAAAAAAAATTATACTAATTTTAGAGGATGTTTTGCTGCACATACTGACCAAGTTTTAAAGTTAAACTAGCTATGGTTTGTCCTAGATAAATTTGCAAAGTAGGCTATACAGTAAGCTTATTTTCAGATTTCAAGCCGTATTGTTGTGTTGATTTGAGCTACCAAATTAAGTCCAAAATTTATGAAATTTTTACAGAAGAATATTAGTTATGTAATATATTTTGTAGAATTTTTGTAGAATTAGGATTAATATATTGTTCACACAAAATTTTCTGTTGTTCTTGATGCATATGAATGCATTTGTTTGATGCATGCTAAACTTCAAAAACAATCAAAATACAGAGGGAATCTCATTGGATTGCTTATCATGTATTTGCTTAGTTTTATAATTTTGGGTATGTTACAGTTAGATTCTATCGGTGAATCCCCGATCAATCCACCCAAGGGGGTACCCGAGGTGGTGATTAGATGTGTGTAAGGGAAGCGCAGCGCCTTCGAACCCGATGGTCGACTCTAGAATATAACAGCCAATGTTTATATTGGTTCAGGCCTCTAAAGGATAATAGCCTTATACCTAGTATTTTGGTATCTACTATGATGGTGGATCTTACAATACGACGCAATCAAACTATCAAGGCTTGGGCACCGAAAGCAAGAAAAATATGCTAAAGCTTGATGATGAGCTAGATGATCGATGAGTTACCTCTAGAGGGTCTCACCTCCTTTATATACTCAGGAGATGAGCCTAACAATCCCAAGACTCTATCCTAAGTTGGACTTGGATTCCCTACCAAACTCAGGTACTAAATCCCTAATTAGAAGGATTTCGGTACAAATAAACCTCTAGATATCATATCTGGAGCTTAACTACCCGACCCATAGATCACCTTCGGTTTGCAATTCACGTGCAAAACTAAAACCTCAAAACCCTAATTTAGACTACCTCGAATAAAACAATCATAACTTTTGCATACGAACTTAGAATCAAGAAAATAAGTACATCTCAGAGATCTATAGAAAACATTAGGTCCAAATTTCCCTAGCTTTGCTAGGTTCGCCAATTTTATTTTTCCCAAATTTGGCATGGAAGCTCGAGTTTTCAAGCCCCGAAGTTTCCTGTACTAATTGTTCAACACATCTTTGTTTGCCTACATAGTACTTCTTTGCAGCAAAATTGTTTTGCATCTTCTTGGTTTGTCTTATATGTGTTCCTAGTCAAAAAAAAGAATACAAATAAGAGTTCAAGAAAAAAAGAAAGAATCAAAAAAAGGAGCACATAGAGTTGATTAAGAGGATATATGCGTTCTGAGTAGTGCTATCTTGTGCTATTTGTACTAAATTTTGTCACCTTCATAAACAATCCTTTGAGCCTTAACCACACTCTCTCATATAAGCCTTATTGCCATAGGGATCACGTTCAGACCAGCAACTAGTACGAGTACTTTGGATATTTATTCAATATTACTATCTATTTATGAATTGTGTTCCACCATATAGACTACTTGTGTTTAACCTCCTAGACTCCACATATATACTTCTGATCAGTGCAGCTTAGGTCCTTGCAATCTTCGTTCTACTACCTCTTAGAGTCACTGGCCAGCCAAGATTGTGCCATATCCAAGATTGTACCATCCACTGACCTACGTAGGTAAGATCCTTGCAAGAGCATGGTAAAACACTTTAGTGAGAGTGATCCCACCTTCCACTACCTACTAGTTGATAGGGATAATAATCTTTTTTTTTTCTTTCTACTAATTATGATAAGAAACTCTAAGAGAGAACTCGTTGATGTCCTTGCTCATCTGTAAACTCTCTCCCGGAGGATGGATGAATGGGAGACCAATCCGCAGCCTCGAAGAGATGACAGCGAGCAAGAGGACGATGAGCAATACCTATGCCAATACCTTCATCGTGACCAAGCAGGTATGGGAGGTAATACCAATCATAATCGAGGTAACAATGATTCTTTTATGAAAGTTAAGTTTACAATCCCATCTTTTCATGGTCAATATGATGCTGAAAAATATCTAGATTGAGAGATGACCGTAGAGCAGAAATTTAACTTAGATCTAGTTCCTGAACAACATAGAGTTAAACAAGCAACTAGTAAGTTTAAAGATCTTGCTATAATCTGGTGGAAAGAGCTAAGTGAACTTAAATTGTAGCTTGATACATGGGACTATTTAAAAAGAGCTATGCGTAGTAGATTTATCCCTCCTTATCAACGTGAATTGCGTAAGAAACTACAATGCTTGGTTTAAGGTAACATGTCTGTGAGGGAGTATTATGCAGAGCTTCAGAATGGCATGACTCGTTGTGATGTTGTGGAGGACACAGAGGATATGATTTGTCACTTCTATGGTGGATTGAGACATGAGATTCAAGATATCGTTAATTATAAAGAATTTAATACTCTTAGCCATTTGTTCCAACTTGCTATACGTGCAGAGAAAGAATTGCAGGAATGACAACACAAGACAAGAAACTCATATCCACCATGAGTGACGAGCGCATTGGCACCGACCAAGCATTCCTCTTCTTCAAGCGTTCATCATGCGCCTGCACATGCACCCGCATCAACACCAGCGAGCACATGGTCTTTCACCTCCACACGAGCTGAGGAGTCAGGTAAAAAGTCATTACAAGTACTCGTTGAGATTGCCTCATCAGCTGCAATCATGGATCGGTCTTTGGAATTTGATAATGATGCACTTCACCATGATAGGAGTAATAACTAACTCTTGTGCATGAGAACGTGAGAGTTACTTTGTTACCTTTAACTTCTGATGAAATTGTTAACGATGATATCGAGACGGCTGCTAATGAGAGCAAACAACTTGACATTAGATCTGAAAATCAGCAAGAAGTCAAATTAAAAGAGTCTGCAGAAGTCAAATTAAAAGAGTCTGCTATCCTTGCACCTAAAATTGTTCATGCTGAAATTAATAATCAGGATGTGTGCTATGCTTTGATTTGGAAGAATGCTTCTTTTTATCTTAATGATATAGTTTATACTTTGCCTCGTGCTATCACTAAGTATTTATCTCATGTTGAGCTACATGACTATAAACTTGACTTGGCTTCTGAGTTTTTATCTTCCATTGAGCTACATGCCTATAAACTTGACTTGCATCCTAAGTTTTGGAATAGTTCCACATTTAACATTGTAGAATTTAGACATCCATAGGAGCAAAAGATAAGTTTGAGTCAAGGTTGACTCTATTTCAAGAGGGGGAGGATGCACTACCACACAAATGACCTTTAGTGACGGATAAAAGACGCACGTCACTAATATACCTTTAGTAACGGGTGTGTTTACAACAGTCACTAAATACCTACCTTTAGTGATTGGCCATCTTTCTTTCCCTTCTTGTACTTGTGCTTCTCTTTGCTTTCTTGCTATTTCTTCTCAGCACAATCAGCTATGAATTGGCTAAGGTCGCCACACTCATAGCACCCTTTCTTTGACTTTCTTTTCTTTGATTTTTTCTTGTATTTGTCAAAGCCACTCTTATGCATGAACTTTTTAAACTTCTTGACAAATAACATGAGTTCTTAATCATCGCTTTCATCATCACTTGACTCTTCTTTCTTTTTAGCTTTAAGAGCCACATCATTGCCCTTATTGTTTTGAAGCTTGGCAAGGTCTTTAACTTTCTTGGCTTCTTTTTCCATCAATTCATGTGCTATTATTCTCCCTAGCACATCACTTGAAATCATCTTCTTGAACTCTTTGCGCTCCTGGATTAGAGTCACTAAGGTAGGATTCCTTAGCGCTATAGCCTGGAGCAACCTCTTCACTACCACATGGTTAGTCATTTCTTCGCTTCCAAGACCCTTGATTTTGTTTCAAGGACCATGAGGCGATGATACATCTCTTGAGGAGTCTTATCATCTTCCATGACAAATTTTCTAAGCTTCCCTTCAAGAAGCTCAATCTTTGATTCTCTGACTAAAGATGTGCCTTCATGGGAAACTTGCAAAGTTTTCCATATTTCTTTAGCTTCTTCAATTCCATCAACTTTATTGAATTCTTCCAGACTCAACACGGCAAGTAGAACACTCGCTGCTTGAGCATTATGGTGAATTGCTTGTTCTTCATCGGCTGTTAGTTGATGATCATCTATATTCGAGTCATCCATATCCACACATGTGCACACAATCTTCTAAATATTTGGATGCATTGAGATTAGGTGCAACTTCATTTTATGTCTCTATGCCACATAGTGTGTACCATCAAAGTAAGGTGCACGACCAGTTGGCACAGAGAGATAATTATTACTCGGATTTAGTTTGGAGTAATCAAAAGGATATGCTGCTTCTTTCTTCCCTCCAACACTATTCTTATCGGTGCCGGTGGAATTTGACTCTTCTGACATCTTTACTCTTCAAGTGGTTAAGCCTTCGAGAAGAGCTTGCTCTGATATCAATTGAAAGTTGTCTAGAGGGAGGATGAATAGGCAATCTAAAAAATTCTCAACTAAATAGGTTAGTTTCAACTTCCAGGGGCTGGACTATCTGGACTTAGTCGGATACTCCGGGTACCGGATGAAATATAAAACTTTTGGATCTAAAATAAAAACTATTACAGAGTACGATCTAATCAATGAACTTTGAAAGCATGAATTTAATAAAACTTATGATTGCTAGTTAACAGGTAGACTAACAGTAAATATAACTAGCAAATGCAAGGATGGACACAAATGATTTTTTCATCGAAGTTCAGATCCAATGATCCTACGTCTCCATTGAGAAAACCCCAAAGGGCCGAGTCTCTTTCAACCCTAATCCTCACCAGGTGCTCACCACTGCAATCCTTGGATTTCCACTATGTTACCTCTTTGAAGCTGAGGTGAGGCCAAGTACAAACTTGTCCGGTCACCCATAATCTCTTGGGTGCTTGCAGATCGACACCTAGCTATCTATGAGGAGTTACCTCCAAGAGTAACGAACCCGTTGATGTGATCCAAGATGTGTGCTCAAGAAAACCACGAAGAACATGAAGCACACTCCACAACAACTCACAAAGAATGGATCAACCAAGAACACGAGGAGTTTGTGGAGAACTCTCAATCAACTCTCATGATCCAATTAAGAATCAAGCACTAGAGAGAAGGAGAGAAAATATGGCACGGCGGCTAGCGTTTGGAATCACGTGTCCTGATTATGGGAGAGGAAAGGTATTTATACCACTGTCCCAAATCTAGCCGTTAGGTCAAAAAATCACACACTGTTCATCCGGATGGTCCGAACTTAATCGAATGATCCAGACTAATAAAAATTCGAACCAGAACCGAAGTTTTAGATGGTCCAGCTTGAATCTGGATAATCTGGGCCAAAAATAAATCCAACCAGAAAGGTATTTTCAGATCATCTGACCAAGGTCCGGATGCTCCGGGCCGTGGAATAAAATCCAACAGAGAGCATTTTCAGATCGTCCAGCCAAAATCCGGATATTCTGATTTACAAGTTAAAATTCAACAGAACACAATTTTTGGATCGTTCGGATAACTCCAGATATTCCGGGCTTCAAAGAAAATCAAAACAGAAGCATGTGTTTAGATAATCCAGCTTGAATCTGGATAGTCCGATATGCAAATAAATCGAAACAGAACATAGTTTTTGGATTATCCGGCTAGAGTCCAAATACTTCGACGTGTAAAATAAATCCAACAGAACATAAATTTTGGATACTCCGGACATGTCTAGATTATCCGGCTTTGCTGGAAAGCCAAAATCCAATTTAGAAAAATTCCAAAGCTTTTTCAAGAAGATTTTGCTTTGAGCACTTAGCTTTAGATCATTAATCAATGCAACCCTCTTGATAGTACGGCACACCTAGACTCAAGATAAAATGAAACTTAAGCAATTTGCACATTTTGAGCCTAAGTAGTACTAAAGGAGGCGATTTCTTCAAAATTGATTGAATTGCAATGCCAATTTAGTTTTTGATATCTGCATCCATCTTAACAACAATGTTAGTAGCATTTTATCACCATTGTCATTAATACACCAAAACAAATTAGGGGCCTAGATGCATCAAGATGCACTTTCAAGGTGCACCCACACGTAGTAGCCCCCGAGCCTCGAGTTAAACGGAACATTTAGTTCGAGGGTCAAAAAATAACCTGCAAGAAAAGCCTTTTGTACTTCCTTGTCCCCTGATGAAACCTTCGAGGAATCCTATGATACTTTGCTGATGGACTTGTCTTCTGGGATCGTTGATGTGTGAGGCCTCGTTCGGAGAAGGCCGTGTCTAAAGTTTCAAAACCATGGTGGTCTCGAGCATGATTGATCTTTATTCTTCGAGTATGTCAATCTTCAACATTTTGGGTCCTTGAGAGCTCGGATACTTCGAGGAGGCAAGGTCCTCAGGCTTGGGAGTCCTTGAGTATGTGAGTCCCCAGGCATGGAGACCCTTGATTGGGCGAGCCCCTAGGAGTGAGGGTCATCGAGCACGTGAGCCCCCAGGTGTGAGGTTCCTCGAGCACGCGAGCCTCTAAGCGCGAGGGTCCTCGAGCATTCCTAGCATCAGAAGAAGCTGCTGCCCTCCTATTGCGGCTCATTGAGGTAAGTCCCTTTCTCCTTTGGTTGATTTAATCTTAACCTGTGTGGTTGCTTCATTAGTCGTTGTGTCCCGCAGCTGCTCCGATCACAACACGCACCAGATATGGACCCCGTGGCGGCCCTTGAGGCCAAGGTTGAGTCGCTCCAGTGTGAGCTCGCTGATCTTCTGGCCTAGAACGTAGAGCTGACGCGTAGGGCCATTGCGGTGGAGATTTCAGCGGTCGGCACGGTGGTGACGGCCGACCGTGCCACCCGAATGGCTGAGGATGCTGATTGCCAAGCGATGGCCTCGAGGGCTGCTGCTAAGGTGGCCATATCCACCGCGGAGGCAGCGATGGAGGCTGAGGGGGCTGCTTGGATGGCCCTCGGTAAGATGAAGGCATCGGCGGATTCAGCGGCTGCCAAATACCAAAGTATGTCTTTAACTGGTGACTATCTTCTGGCCTTGCGCTTTGTGTTTTGAACTTAATCTTTGTCATTCTGCTGCTCATAGGGAGGCACGATCGGGACCGGGGAGCTCGAGGGAGAGGTGTTCGAGGCCCATGCCCAAGTTGAAGAACTCGAGGGGGAGGCAGTCGAGGTCCATGCTGTGGTCAAGCACGTGTACTCGCTCCTCATCGAGGATGTCAACGTGGAGTTCCGAGACAAGCTCAAGAGACTCGAGGCCCAGCTCTGCCTCTTCGTCGATGAGGTTATAAGAACTAGAGCCAAGTAGGCCTTGGTCTATGTTTAGTCCCACTTCCCATCGATGGACCTACGGTGGCTAGAGAGCGGGATGCCTACTGGGATGACCGATGGCCAGGCAGCAGCGTTCCGACAGGAGGTAGAAGGTGTTGCTATCGCGATCGCCAGTGATCTTTAGTTCCTACCTCCTCCTGAGGACCTAGCAGCCATGGTGGCGTCCCCTAATGCCTAGGATCCAGCAGCTGCACCCCCCGAGGAGGAGTTTTTATATAATCTGCATCAATTTAGGAATAGTCAGTATGAAACTTTTTCTTAAGAACTTGATTTGTTTTTCCAAAGCGAAGGAAATCTTTCGTGACTTGTAAATTTTAAGTCCCGCTGTAGCTTTCCTCTCAAGGATCTTAGGCCGTATAGTGCTCGGTGCGAGCCTCTAGGCTACACACGCGCTTATCGACATCATGCTGAATAAGTCCTCGAGGTTTTGGTGGATTTGGGATTTTATCAAGTCCTTCGCGCGTTCGAGGCAAGACCTCGAGCCCTCGGTATAGCCATATAGTCTTAGGCACGGGAAACTAATGCCGCTTACACACCAACCCAACATCAGGCTTCATGAGTTCTCGAGGCTGCCGAGACCTTTCCAAAGTTGAGGCTTAGGACTCGAGCCCCCAAGGATCCTGGTGAGCAATCAGATGCCAAGAGGGCGCTAACGCTAACTCTTTTTCGCTCGCATGGTTGCTAACGCCAAACCCAGAGCAAGTCCATAAGGGCACAACCGTTTGAGCAAGATGCGCGATGTTTCGCATTGACCTAAGAGGGTTCGAGCCTAGCGATTTTTGTCGATGAAGATAAGTAACGCAGTTTCGCTTAGTGCAAAAAGCTAAACTTTATTTCATATAAGGTGAAGGGTACATAGCTAGAAAAAAGGAGGGGCCTGATCATGATGGCATTCATTGCTTCTGGCAAATTTGAGGTGGCAACGAGCTAAAGTTCTTCTTTCGAGGATAACTTGGCTCGATGTCGATCCTCGCTAGTCCACCATCTTCTTGATCTCTGCCCGTTACTCTTCATGCACATGACGTCCTCACTGGTTTTTTTACACCAAACCCTCCTGTGGGTCCAGCGTCGGCATGATCGATCCTCGGTGCTATCCCTCTGGTCCTTGGTGTCATCGCACCAGTTCTTCCTTGAACACTTGAATCACTGGTCATCCTTTTGGGGTCCCTAGCTGTTCTTCCTGGAACCTCTACGTTGTTGTCTTGTCGACTCGGTGCGGTGGGTCGAGCTAGATCTAGGAGTAGCGACATGGTCATCAGCGGATCTAGAGTGCGTTTAGGTGAGCCGCTAGGCGAGACGCCCCCCGACGTGCTTGGGAAAATTCTCCTGGTGACACGAGCCTCGAGGATGCAATTCCTCGAAGCTTCGGTGGATGTGTCGAATGAATTGGATAGCCACTTGCTCGGGAAGCTGATTGATATTCAACTCCTGGAGAGTGTTAGCCAGATGTTCAGTGGCCCGATCTTCCTTTCGTGGGAGAAAGAGGTCGAGAGTCCAGCGCGGTGACTACTCAGGGGTTGGGGCTAAATCAAACGGAATCAGCCTCCTAGCCGAGTCGGCGATGTACGTTGTGTTACCTAGGACGAGCATCATCCTAGGCTTGGCAGAAAGTCGATGTGGTGATGCCATCGGATCCTGGTGAAAGCATCATGATCCCCTACCTGGCATGTCAACTATTAGTGAATTACCGAGCAATCCACCCAAGGGGGTACCCGAGGTGGTGATTAGATGTATGTGAGGGAAGCGCATCGCTTTTGAACCTGATGGTCGACTCTAGAACACAAGAGCCAAGGTTTATACTGGTTCGGGTCTCCCGAAAGATAATAACACTATATGCCTAGTGTTTTGGTGTTTAATATGGTGGTGGAGCTTACAATACGACACAATCGAGAGAGTTTTGGTGGTGTCTCCTTGTTGTTCTCTGGATACACAACCCTCTCGACCCCAAGTCGAGACGTGTATTTGGAGAACAGCGGGAAGATGCTGCCAAAATTCTCTCTGGAACCATGTGGGACCATAGGGTCTAGCTACGCGGGCTGCACATCCCCGTGTGGGATTTAGGACCTATCCTTGTGTTGGGGAACGGGTAGGCTACGCTAGCATAAAACAAAACTTTTTCTATCCCGTTCAACCTAGGAACCATGCGAGTAATAGGATCATGGATCATTACCTCTAGTCGTGAGATGCGCTAGGGTAGTGGAAGAAGAGATGGGGAAGCGCGTCCTCGATCAACTCTGCCCAGCTCCGTCCAATCATCGGCGGTGAAGACGATGCCGCCTTGTGATCCTCACGTTGAGATGATCAGCGCCACAATCGCAGCGGCGCCTCTACGGTATCCACATGTACAAGGATGGGATCACCTCATGCCGGTATGCTAGTATTTCGCGTGAGGTTAGGGGAGATGCGGCCACAGCAGGTGGGGCCAGGGGAGAGGTGGCAGCTAGGGTTAGGATAGGGGCGAAAGTAACAGCTTATTTCCCCTAGCCTCTCCTCTCCTTATAAAGAGCCCTCTGATTGGCCTTTAATTGACAATAAAATCCAACAGATCTAATCTGCAAGTTCGGCCCGGATGTTCTGGCCTAAGCCCAGAACTTTCGAAAATAACCTTCTGTATCGAATTTATTTCGATACAGAAGTTCTGGTCCAACCGAAACTTCTGAACCCAGAACTTCCAGTCCAACCGAAACTTTCGAAAATAACATTCTGTATAAAATTTATTTCGGCCCAGAAGTGCCGGTCCAACCGGAACTTCCGATTCATCCAGAATCTTCCTCTAGAGCAGGCCTAGAACTTTCGGTCCAACCGGAACTTCTGATTCATCTAGAACTCACTGCCAGAGCATGCTCAGAACTTTCGGTCCAACCGAAACTTCCAGTTCATCCAGAACTTGCTACCAGAGCGGGCCCAGAAGTTTTGGTCTAGCCAGAACTTCCGGTTCCTCCAGAACTTATCTCTAGGGCATATTTTCATCAATCTCCCACTTACACTAGAATCAATACTCGCAAGCTTTTAATCCCATCCCCTTAATTGTGTGACCCGATAGGTTCATATGTAAATGGCCGCTGCCCGGAAACCTTTTCCGGATCGTAAGTCAATAGCGGTACCTAGCAGCACATACTGACCCCTGAATGCATACAAAAGATCATATCAACTGAACCTTGATATTCTCACGCACCAATCCCTTTACCACACGACATCAGTTAAGCTCAAGGCAAGATTCGTGCCACCCTTGTGATAGCTCGACACTTCACTCGATTAAGTAGTGGATTAATCATGATTAACTCTTTAATCATAGTGGCATAGCCATGCACTTTCCTAATCTAACTATCTCAAGTGGCCAGAGACGTCTCTCCCGTTATTTAGGAGGGGTAAATTCCATCTTAATCGCTCACATCCTAAGACATGTTTCATAACATACCTGAAAGCAACCTTTATAACTACCCAGTTACGGAATAGCGTTTGGAAGCCCCTAAGTGTGTTACTACACATTTTGGAATCAATGACGATCTTAGGTCAAAGGATTCTGCAGGTACACTATTTAAGATGATAACTGATGGCACATCATGAATAACAATCCCAATAGTATCTCAAGGTGGGTCTATCCAACACCATGTTCTCTAACATGTGTCCACATCACTGATTTCATATCTCCATATCTATGATCCGTGAAACATGATCATCAATCAGTCAGATATACTAATCTATAAATCATCACTGTCCCACATGATGATATGAGATTAGGGATCATTTAGAATAACACCATGTTAAAACAATGAGTCTCACAAACAAGTCACATACTTACTGATCAATGTAAATGACAATTATTTAGGGAACAAGATAACCAATTATCCAAAATACATCAGCATAGACAAGACTCCTTCTCTCACATACACTAGACTCTATCACACAAGTATCTAATACCCATAGAGCTCAAGTGCGCCTCATGCTTAGGCTACGAGAGAGGTTTCGTCAACGGATCGGCAATGTTCAAATCCGTGTGCACTTTGCATATCTTTACATCACCCCTATCTATGATCTCTTAGATGAGGTGATAGCGCCGTAGTATGTGCTTGGACTTCTGGTGCAACCTAGGCTCCCTGGCTTGTGCAATGGCACCACTATTATCACAATAGAGGTCCACTTGACTGGACACACTAGGGACAGCACCCAGCTCAAAAATAAATTTTCTGATCCAAACAGCCTCCTTTGCAGCTTCAGAAGCTGTAATGTACTCGGCCTCTGTTATTGAATCTACAACCTTTTCTTTCTTGGAACTCTTCCAACTCACTACGTCTCCATTAAGGCAGAACACAAATCCAGATTACGATCTCGAATCGTCCTTGTCGGTTTGGAAGCTGGCGTCGGTGTAATCGTTTACAACGAGCTCCTCCGCACCTCCGTAGACTAGAAACATATCCTTAGTTCTTCTCAAGTACTTGAGGATACTCTTTATTATGGCCCAGAGACTTTCACCTAGGTTTGACTGGTATCTGCTCATAACACTTAAAGCATAGGAGACATCTAGGCATGTACAAAGCATGGCATACATGATGGACCCGATAGCGGAAGCAGACGGGATCACACTCATCTTCTCTAGCTCATTAGGTGTCGAAGGACACTGACTCTTGCTGAGAGTAATACCATGTGACATTAACAAGAAACCTTTCTTCGAATCCTGCATATTGAACCGTTTCAATACCTTATCAATGTACGTGCTTTGGCTAATCCAATTAGTCTTCTCGATCTATCTCTATAGATCTTTATGCCTAATATACATGCTGCCTCTCTAAGATCTTTCATTGAGAAACTTTTTTGCAATGAAGATTTAACAGCATCGAGCATTAAAATATCATTTCTGATCAACAATATTTCATCTACATATAAGACCAGAAATACAACTGCGCTCCCACTAGCCTTTTTGTAAACACAAGGCTCTTCTTCATTCTTGATAAAACTAAACCCTTTGATCACTTCATCAAAATGAAGATTCCAACTCCGAGAAGTTTGCTTCAGCCCATAAATGAACTTTTGAAGCTTGCAAATTTTCTCAGTATTTTTTGGATCGACAAAACCTTCAGGCTGTGTCATGTACACATCCTTGCTTAGGTTTCCATTAAGGAAAGCCGTTTTGATATCCATTTGCTATATCTCATAGTTATAATATGCGGCAATTGCTAGGATGATCCGGATAGACTTTAGCATTGCGACGGGAAAAAATATTTCATCATAATCAACACCTTGAATTTGCCTGAAACATTTCTTCACCAATTGTGCCTTATAGACGTGAACATTTCCATCAACGTCTATCTTTTTCTTAAAAATCCATTTACACTCGATAGTTTTTACACCATCAGGCGGATCGACCAAGTTCCAAACTTGATTCTCTCGCA
>KE373019.1:206211-223896 GCA_000418225.1 Zizania latifolia | reverse complement strand
TTTCTGTTTCTGCATGCTATCCTTCTGCCGCTGCATGTAATCTCTTCCTGCCATAGCTCCTGGATTGGTTGCCGTGTAGGATTAGTTGCCGTATACAAGTTTATCTCCTGCCGTATTCTCCTCTGCCAGACGGCACTATATATGTACTCGATACGTTCAATAAAGAATATCGCATTGTATTGCTTTGCCTTCATCGTATCAGATTAGACTCGATTCCACAAGCTTCCGCTTCCTATCTCTCCAACCTTGCGCCGAAGTCACCATCATGGATGAGCTTTCGGCGTCTCTCGATGCTGCCGCTCTCGCTGCTGGCAATGCCGCACGGGCCGCACTGCTTCCTGCCGACACGTCCGACCCAGCAGCGTTGGCTGTTGCCGACGCTGTTGCCAAGGCGGCCGCCGACGCTATTCGGATGGCCCTATCTTCCGTCGACAAGCCAATGACTACTATCGCACCGCCTCTCCCACGTGACTCATCTATGGATTCCAACGACGTCGACACCACGGCCGCTCTCCATGCACAGGTGGTGGCAGTTCTGAACGTCAAGGCCCTCATCCCCGTCACCCTCGACCTCGCTTCATCGAACTATACCAAGTGGCGTGGCCTCTTCCTCATCATCCTCGGCAAGTATGCGCTTACCGATCACGTCCTCTCCAATGTCTCTCATTCGGACAGGACAGATTGGGCGCGGATGGATTGCGTCATCCTCACCTAGTTGTACGTTTCCATCTCCGTCGAGCTCCTTGAGATCGTCATGTCTTCTTCCTCGACGACTCGTCTCGTGTGGCATGGGCTCGAACATCAGTTCCTCGGCAACTGTGAACAGCGCGCCCTCAACCTATCTGTAGAGTTTCACTGCTTCGTCCAAGGTGACCTAACCATCACCGACTTCTGCCGACATCTGAAAACTATGGCAGATGGTCTCGCCGACCTTCATGAGCCCATCTCTAACCGCACTCTTGTTCTTACTATGCTACGTGGCTTAAATGATAAATTTCGCCACCTGCAGATGATTCTTCCTATGCAGAAGCCCTTTCCGACGTTCATCGAAGCTCGATCTCAACTTCTTCTGTAAGAGATCACCAAAGGTGGACGTTCTCTGGGTGCGTCGGCTGTTCTGCTCGCTGCCATGAACCCCGGGACGGGCCGTGGTTCCACGTCTGGCAGGAACCCGGCACATGCCACGGGATTCGGCGCACCCGGTGTCACGTCTGGAGGCTCCTCCCGCAACAACCGAAGGCAGCGTCACTCGAACAGTACCGGTCAGCAGGCCCACCAGCAAAATTCTACAACATCTTGGCCCAGTTTTCACAACCCGTGGGCTGGGATGATACAAATGTGGCCTGGTCCTGCAGGCCGTATTCTTCTAGGCCCCCATCCGGCTTCTGGGCCTCCTGGCGTGTCGGGCCATCTAGGCTTGGCCCCTCCTTTTGTTGGTGCGGCCTTGGCCGGCCCATACGGTGCCATGGGCCCCACCGGCCTCCCTCTGCCCCATCAATGGGCACCGCCGGCAGCTGCTTCCCCCGGCCCACCACCTGCTCTTCTTCCGGCACCAGGCACATGGCAAGGCAGCAATAGTACACCTCCAGCCCCAGCATGGGACCAACAAAGCCTGGACAATGCATTCTCCACCGTCTCCTTGACGCAGCCACTGTCCCCTGCACATGACTGGTACATGGATACAGGTGCTACATCCCACATGGCTTCAGATGCCGATATCCTCTCCCATTCTCATACACCACACACATATTCTCCATCTAATATTGTTGTCGGTAATGGTTCCGTCCTTCTAGTTACTACTATCGGTTCCACATCTCTTCACAACTACCACACTTCTTTTTCTCTTAATGATGTCCTAGTTACATCCCAAATTATTAAAAATCTTATATATGTTCGTCGTTTTGTTACCGACAACAATTGCACCATTGAATTTGACCCTCTTGGTTTTTCTGTGAATGATCCACTTTCCATTACCGTGATCGCCAGGTGCAATAGCTCCGGTTACCTCTACCCCTTCCACCAGCACCCTATAGCTCATGCCCTCACTGCCGCCTCCAGCAACCTATGGCATCGTCGGCTCGGTCACCTCGGCCATGATGCTCTAACTCGTCTCGCCTGCTCCTCCGTCATACCTCCTGGTGTCCCCAACTTAGTGTGTCATGCGTGCCAACTTGGCCGCCACATTCGTCTTCCTTTTGTTAGCTCTTTTACCAGAAGCTCAATAAAGTTTGATTTAATCCATTGAGATTTATGGACCTCTCCTATTTCTATTGTTTCTGGTTATAAATATTATCTCGTCATTCTCGACAATTTTTTCTCATTATGTTTGGACCTTCCCCTTGTGTCTCAAATCTGACACTTTTCCTACGCTTGCTAACTTTTTTGCCTATGTGCAGACCCAATTTCTCACTAGAATTCATAGAATCCAATGTGATAACGGGTGCGAGTTCGATAATTCGGTAGCTCGCACATTCTTCCTTGCCAACGGGGTCACCATATGAATGTCTTGCCCTCATACCTCCCTTCAAAACGGTAAAGCAGAACGTATGCTTCGATCCATCAACAACATAACCTGCTCCCTTCTTTTTCAGGCTGGCCTTCCAGGTTCCTTCTAGGTCGAAGCTCTGCACACTGCTACCTACCTCATCAACCACCACCCCACCAAAACCCTCCAGCATCACACACCCTATTTCGCCTTACACGGTGTCCACCCATCCTATAGCCATCTCCGAGTCTTCGAATGCGCATGCTACCCTAACCTCTCTGCTACGGCTCTTCACAAACTCTCACCCCGTTCCACTCGATGCATCTTCATTGGCTACCCACCTGAGCACAAAGGATACCGATGCTTTGACCCCGTGTTCAACAGGGTCATCGTCTCCCGCCATGTGGTCTTTGATGATCATTCGTTTCCGTATACTGAGTTATCTTCCACTGCTCCTAATGCGGCTGATCTCAATTTTTTAGAAGAGTTTGCAGATTCTACGCCTATTTTGGCGCCTGCCCGGTACTGCAGAACACATATTGACGGTGCACCGTACGACATTGCATGGCCTCCTCCAGGCGGATAGGCCAGTGCGCCTGGCTGCCCCGCTGCTGGGCCAGCAGGCGGCCCGCTCGTGCTTCCTACGCGGCCTTCTCCAGGCGCTAATATTGTCACTGGCAAATGGATATTTCGCCATAAGTTCAATGCCGATGGCTCTCTTGACAGGTACAAGCCACGGTGGGTACTTCGGGGTTTCACTCAACGTCCTGGCATTGACTTTGATGAGACATTCAGCCTTGTGGTAAAACCAGCTACTGTTCACACTATTCTCAGTCTGGCTGTATCTCGTAATTGGCCAATCCACCAGTTGGATGTCATAAATGCCTTTCTCCATGGCACTCTTGATGAGACCGTCTACTGCATCCAGCCGTCGGGCTTTGCTGATCCTTCGCATCCTGACAAGGTTTGCCGTCTTAATAAATGCTTGTATGGTCTCAAACAAGCTCCTCGCGCCTGGTATAGCACTTTTGCAGGATTTTTATTGTCCATTGGATTTCGTGAGGCCAAATTGGATACCTCCCTGTTCATCTATCGTCGGGGCGAGGATACTATATATCTCCTGCTTTATGTTGATGACATCGTTTTGACAGCATCCACTGCCACTCTTCTCAAATGGACCATCTCAGCACTGCAGTCTCAGTTCTCCATGAAGGATATGGGCACTCTTCATCATTTCCTCGGCATCAGTGTCGCTCGATAGTCTTTAGGTCTCTTCCTGAGCCAGCGCCAGTACTGTCTTGAGATTCTTGTACGGGCCGGTATGAGTAATTGCAAGCCCTGTAACACACCAGTGGATGTCACCCCCAAGTTATCTTCCTCAGCCAGATCTCCAGTCTCTGATCCCACTGATTACAGGAGCTTAGCTGGTGCTCTTCAGTACCTCACTTTCACTAGGCCTGACATTGCTTATGTAGTCCAGCAGGTCTGCCTTCATATGCATGATCCCCGTGAGCTCCATCTCGCAGCCCTCAAGCGGATACTCTGGTACATTCAAGGCACCTTGGATCTTGGCCTAGTGATTCAGCAATCTTCCACCCAGGATTTGATTGCCTATTATGATGTTGATTCGGCAGGATGCCTTGACACACGTAAATCCACCTCGGGTTACGTAGTTTTTCTTGGTGACAACCTGATTTCCTAGTCTTCAAAGCGACAAGCCACAGTGTCTCGTTCCAGTACTAAAGCAGAGTATCGGGCGGTCGCCAATGCCGTGGCAGAGATTTGTTGGTTGTGTCAGCTTCTACACAAGCTCCATACTCCCCCAACTCATGCTACTCTTGTCTGCTGCGACAATGTGAGTGCTGTTTATCTCTTTTCGAATCCAGTGCAGCATCAGCGCAACAAGCATATTGAGATTGATCTTCACTTCGTTCGAGAAAAGGGTGCTCTTGGCGATATTCGGGTTCTCCATGTCCCAACGACATCACAGTACGCCGATATCTTCACCAAGGGTCTCCCCACAGCTGTGTTCACTGATTGTTGTTCCAGTTCTTAACGTTCGTTCTACGGATGCTACGACTGTGGGAGCGTGTTAGACAGCTGTAACATGCATAGTATCTTTCTGTTTCTGCATGCTATCCTTCTGCCGCTGCATGTAATCTCTTCCTGCCATAGCTCCTGGATTGGTTGCCGTGTAGGATTAGTTGCCGTATATGAGTTTATCTCCTGCTGTACTCTCATCTACCAGACGGCACTATATATGTACTCGATACATTCAATAAAGAATATCGCACTGCATTGCTTTGCCTTCAAAAAAGATTCAATCTGTTAGCATTATACCCTAGAGGTAATATGCAGATGTTATACATGGCATACTATGTTTATGAAATAAAATTATTTTGTTCCTTGAAATAGAAACTATCTAGTACGGGGCGTGGTCCCAATCTTCATAGCGTAGGATCACAAATAGATAACTAGCCTCAAAGAGACCAAGACAACTAGCTACAAGCAGCCGATATAATAGTGCAACCTGACGATCATACTTGATGCTAACCACCGTCTCGAATAAGGCAGCCTGAATCAAGGGTTCGCCCAACCATACTCTAAGTTACCATTCAACGTAGCCAACAATCAATCGAGGAAAACCTCAAAGGGAGTAGGAGCACCAATTGGAAGACGTCGAATGTCCTCTTCTGCAATCTCACAAGGAAATCACAAGAGCAAAGGGGTAGAGATTTCACTCTAAATTTGTTAGCACACTGCTAAACATGGGGTTCTATTTTTCATTATCAAAAGTTTGTTCTTGCAAGGACAATGAGGTGTATTTATACTAGTAACAACCCACCAAGCCGGGTATCAAAAGACTCTTAAGTTTCTTGAGAAGTTGGCAGCTCAAAGGTCTCCAGAAGAATTCCGAACAGCTTCACGCAGCCAGTTCAGCTTCTGTGTAATCTTCACTAAAACAGCCATAACTTTTTATTGATAAGTCTAAAAGATGATCCATTTATTGAAGATGAAAGTAGACTTGATTATCTTTCCAACCACATGCATTATGGCTATTGAATCATGACAGGTTGGATCACCCATCTCTTGGAAGTTGGAACATTGTCAGCAGACAGAGCATGTAAAGTAATACCGTGGAAGAAAAGTAACAGACGATCAGACCATTGTATAAAGTAACACCATAGAACAAAAGTAATAAACGATTGGACCATTGTGTAAAGTAACACCGTGAAAGAAAAAGTAACAAACAATCAGACCATTGTGTAAAGTAATACCGTGGAGGAAAAGTAATAGCCGACTGGACTGTTTTCCTGAGATCGCAATGAGTGAGTTGTTGTTTTTGAAATCCAACAAGACTCCTCTTTACCAATAAACCTAAGCAAGAGCAAAGTACAAGATTTAGGTAGTATAAAATTCTCATTAATATTAAAATATGTGTCACTAAGAACAAGTTCACCTCTTATACTAGTTTCTTTGCTCGACCACATGTAATTGGTCCTTGAAATGGTGTAAACAGTTCTTACTTCTTCTTAGCTTGTTATTGTGTGTTTATAAGCTCTTCTGTTAATGGTTCACTGGGTTGATCCATATGATCCTCCCCGTCTTAAAAAGGAGTCATCCTCGACTCTGTATCATCAAAACTATGGAATGGAGCAAGATCAACACCATTAAAGGATTTACTTACACCATATTCTGCTAGAAGATCAATCTTATATGTATTGTCATTGATCTTTGCTAGCACTTTGAATCGTCCATCTCCTCGTGGCATCAACTTTGACTTGCACTTATGACAAGTGATGCAATGTTGTACAAACTTCTCTATATCCTTCCTCATCTTTAGACAATGGAAGTGATCAGCCAGCAACTTATAGGTCTTTTCTCGTCCAAAATGACTCATCGTTCCACCTGCTTGTGCTTCCTGTAATAACAAGTGTCTAACCGAATACTTTGGAACACATAGTTTGTTAGCTCTAAATAAAAAACCATCATGCACATGGTATTTTTCCTAGCCTTTTATAGCTTTGTATTTCTCATATGGTTCTGAAAATTCAAGATCCTCATGATAAAATTCTTTCATATTTTTAAGTTTCAACACATTTACTTTAAGTTGATTCAATAAAGTATGTAAAGCATCAGCAACAACATTTTCTTTACCTTTCTTGTGCTTCACAACATATAGAAATGTTTCTATGAACGCCACCCACTTGGCATGTCTTCGGTTTAGCTTTGATTGACATTTCAAATACTTCAAAGCTTTATGGTCAGAATAAATAATAAATTCTTTTGGCCATAAATAATGTTGCCAAGTTTTAAGAACTCTTTCCAAAACATATAATTCTTTGTCATAAACATAATAATTCAATTAAGCTCCTCCCAATTTTTCACTAAAGTATGCCATTGGTTTCTTATCTTGCATTAATACTCCTCCTATGCCAATTCCACTAGCATCACATTTAATTTTAAAAGTTTTAGTGAAATTGGGTAAAACTAATAAACGTGCTTCAGTTAAACATTTCTTTAACTTTTGGAAAGCGTTTTCATGTGATTCTTTCCATTGAAACACAATACCTTTCTTTGTTAGCTCATTAAAAGGAGCAGCTATGATGCTGAAATCTTACACAAATCTTCTATAAAATATAGTAAGACCATGAAAACTTCTTACTTGACTCACATTCACGTGAGTTGGCCAATTCTTGATTGCTTTCACCTTTGTTTCATCCACTTCAATTCCCTGTCCTAAAACAATAAATCCAAGAAAAAAACCTTTTCTGTATAAAAAGTGCACTTCTCAAAGTTAGCAAATAATTTCTCCTTTCTAAGCACATCCAAAACTTGTCTAATATGATCAACATGTTCTTTTAAAGACTTGCTATAAATCAGGATGTCATCGAAGTAAACAATAATAAATTTACCAATAAAAGTTCTCAAAACATGGTTCATCAATCTCATGAATTTACCAGGAGCATTAGTGAAACCAAAAGGCATAACTAACCATTCATATAGCCCAAACTTTATTTTAAAGGCAGTTTTCCATTCGTCTCCAAGTTTCATTCTTATTTGATAGTATCCACTTCTTAAATCATCTTAGAAAATATCATAAAACCATCAACTCATCAAGCATATCATCTAACCTAGGAATAGGATGACGATATCTCACGGTAATATTGTTAATGGCGTAAACGGTGGCTTGTTTGTATGGCTTGGTGGGGAAAAATGTATGAAATACAATCTGAATTCTAGTTGTTGTAAAGATAAGTAACAAAGTAACAATCCAAACTAGATGTTCAATGCTTAGTGCTGACCTCAATATATGGATGGTGTAAATAGAAAATTTTAGAGATCCAATAACTAAATTCCACACTAGCAATGGATTAGCTAGCACAAAAAATAGCACAATTAACAGAGGGCCAAACATAGCGCAATTGGCATAAACATTTTAGAAACTTTGCACAATATCTTTCTCTACTTTCTTTTTTTATCTTTTTTGTCTCTTTTCCTGACTCTTTTTAAAACTTTTTTAACAATGATATAACACTTGCACGAACAATAGGTAAAACAAAAACAAACAACAATGATATGATATGATTTTTTTCTATGATGATTTTTAGGAACAACAGGATAACAAGATGATATATCGGCAACAAGGATATGGAAGGGAAATTCGATCAACAGCTAAATAAAGACTCTAATGGATAGAAACTTATCCAAACTCACTAAAATAACAGATGCAACATATGAGGCTATGGAAATATTTTTATAAGGTTTTTTCTATATAGGATGAAAACAAATATATGTAGCTAAGAGTAAAGAATCCTACCATGTCAATGAAAGCTCTGATACCAGATGGTATGGGTGTAGTCCTGATCTTCACAGCGTAGGATCATGAATAGTTATCTAGCCTCAAAGAGACCAAGATAACTAGCTAGAAGCAGCGAAGATAACAATGCAACCTGATGATCGAACTCGAAGCTAACCACTGTCTTGATTATGGCAGCCTGAATCAAGGGTTCACCCAACCATACTCTAAGTTATCAACCAACACAGCCTACAATCAATCAAGGAATACCTTGAAGGGAGTAGGAACACCAATTGAGAGACATCGAACATCCGCTTCTGCAATCTCACAAGGAAATCACAAGAGCAAAGGGATAGAGAATTATCACAATTTATTAGCACACAGCTTAACAAAGGGATTCTATTTTTCATTATCAAAAGTCTTGTTCTTGCAAGGATAATGAGAAGTATTTATACTAGAAACAACCCTCCAAGATGGATATCAAAAGACTCTTAAGTTTCTTGAGAAGTGGGCAGCTCAAAGGCCTCCAAGAAGAATCCTCGAATAGCCTCGCGCAACCAGTTCAGCTTCTGTGTAGTCTTCATTAAAACAGCCATAACTTTTTATTAGGAAGTCCAAAAGATAATCTGTTTATTGGAGATAAAAGTAGAGTTGATTATCTTTCCAACCTTATATAAAATCCAGTGAGACCATGAAAACTTCTCACTTGACTCACATTCACAAGGGTTAGCCAATTCTTGATTGCTTCCACCTTTGTTTCAACCACTTCATTTCCCTATCCTAAAACAACAAATCCAGAAAAAACAACTTTCTCTGTATAAAATGTGCACTTCTCAAAGTTAGCAAACAATTTCTCCTTTCTAAGCATATCTAAAACTTATCTAATATGATCAACATATTCTTTTAAGAATTTTCTATAAACCAGGATGTCATCGAAGTAAACAACAACAAATTTACCAATAAAAGTTCTCAAAACATGGTTCATCAATCGATCTCAAGATATGGATGGTGTATATAGAAAATTTCATAGATCCAACAACTAAATCCCACGCTAACGATAGATTAGCTAGCACAAAAGAACTGCACAATTGATAGAGTGCAAATAGAGAGTAATTGACATAAACATTTCAGCAAACTTACACAATACAAACCTTTCTCTTCTCTTTTTTTGATTTTTTTTATATTTTTAACAATTCTATAACACTTGCACGAGCAATAGTAGAACAAAAATTAATAGCAAAGACATGATAGGATTTTTTGTGATGATTTTCAGGGACAACAAGATAACAAGATGATATATCGACAACAAGGATATAGATGGAAAATTCGATTAGCAACTAAACAAAGACTCTAATGGATAGAAACTTACCCAAACTCACTAAAATACAGATGCAAAATATGAGGCTATGGAAATATTTTTGTAAGGCTTTTTCTGGATGGGATGAAAACAAATATATGTATCTAAAGGTAAAGAATCCTACCGTGGCAATGAATCTGATACCAGATGGTACGGAGCGTGGTCCCTATCTTCATGGCATAGGATCATGAACAGATAACTAGCCTCAAAGAGACTAAGATAACTAGCTGCAAGCAGCTAAGATAACAGAGCAACCTGAAGATCGTACTTGAAGCCAACCACCGTCTTGATTACGGTAGCCTGAATCAAGCGTTTGCCCAACCACACTCTAAGTTACCAACCAACATAGCCTATAATCAATCAAGGAATATCTTGAAGAGAGTAGGAGCACTAATTGGGAGACATCGAACATCTGCTTCTACAATCCCACAAGGAAATCATAAGAGCAAAGGGGTAGAGAATTCTCACAATTTATTAGCACACGACGTAACAAAGGTGGCATCAAATGACTCTTAAGTTTCTTTAGAAGTGGGCAGCTCAAAGGTCCCTAGGAAGAATTCTCGAACAGCCTCGCGTAGCCAGTTTAACTTTTGTACAGTCTTCATTAAAATAGCCATAACTTTTTATTGGATAGTCCAAAATATGATCCGTTTATTGGAGATGAAAGTAGACTTGATTATCTTTCCAACCATGTACATTAATCATGATAGGTTGGATCACTAATCTCTTGGAAGTTGGAACATTTGTCAGTCTCTTCGTAAGCCACTCTTCAAATGCCACCCTCTTGTGAAAGTAACACCGGGAGAGAAATCAGTGTAAAGTAACATACAACCAGACCATTAAATATGGTGCAAAATAACACCGTGGAAGAAAAGTAACAGACGACCGGACCATTACATATGGTGTAAAGTAACACCATGGAGAAATGTAACAGACGATTGAACCGTTTTCCTAAGCTCACAATCATTTTCTCCTCTTTATCAATAAACCTAAGCAAGAGCAAAGTACAAGATTTAGGCAGTATAAAATTCTCATTAATATTAAAATATGTGTCAGCTAAGAACAAGTTCACTTCTTGTTTTAGTTTCTTTGCTTGACTCCGCGTAATTGGTCTTTTGTAATGGTGTAAACGGTTCTTGCTCATTCTTAGCTTGTTCTTGTGTGTTTATAAGCTCTTCTATTAACGGTTCACTGGGTTGATCCATATCATCATGTCTCATGGATCATGGGTATGGAGATACCAACTCAATAACATAGACGTATGTTGGATAGATCTGCTATGAGATATTGTTGAGATTTGATATATCATCAGTAGGTCTTAGTAGTGTTTATGTAAATTTTTTAGACCTGAGATTTCCATGGTTCTCAATATGCGTAGTAGCTTACTTTGGTACTACTAAACGCTATTCCGTAACTGGGTCGTTATAAAAGTCGTCATTGGGTCTGCTATGAAACATGTAGTGGGATGTGAGTGATCAAGATGGAATTTACACCTTCTTGTGGGAAAGATATCTCTAGGCCCCTCGATATAATGGATTATGGAAGTGCATGGCCATGCCGATGTGATTAAGGAGTTAATCACATATTATAATCTGATATGGAGATCGAGAGAGAGATTGAGCTATTGATAGGATGATACAAGTCTCACATTATGCTCGATCAATATCATGAGGCAAAGTGATTTGTACATGAGAATATTACAAGGTTCAGCCGATATGATCTTTATGTATACTTGAGTTAATATGCTTTGCTAGAGGCCACTGTTAACGGAGTATTGGAAAAGAGTTTCCATACATTAACCAGCAAGCTATACGTGAACCTATAGGGTCACACACTTAATGGGTTAGAACACTAGATTCAAGTAGGATTCAAATTAGGCTCAGTTTGGATAGAGATCAAAACGGTTTGGATGGAGATCCAAGTACAGTCCTGGTTGGGCCCAGAAGGGCCCAAGCTAGGATGTCTATATATATAAGGGTGTAGGGCACAGGGAAGATATGCCTTTTGCTGGTTCACATGTTGAAGCGTTTCACGTGCTATTTTGTTAGCCACCGATAGCAAACCCTAGCCATCACCTCTCAAGCCCGACCACCTCGCTGACCGCCCTAGTGCTAGTACACTATCGGCCGGTGTTCTACCCCTAGATGTGTGGATACCAGTAGAGGCATTGCTCTACTGCTTCACTGATCAGATCAGCTGACTCCTGACCACATTGATCGGCTTCCTGACCACATCGGCACACGTGTGTTGGATTGGCTGGCTAATCCAACACTTCTTCTGCTGTACTACATGCTTGAGGTAATGATCTATGGTCCCTCTCTAGCAAGATATCCTGGTGTGCATGGTAGAAAATTTTTGTTTTCAGTTAGCGTAGCCTCCGTTTTCCCTAATAGTGGTATCAGAGCCTTCTTGTCTAGATTGTGATCTAAATCAGTGTATATGGTTGATATGCGGTTGTAATAGATTGAATCTATTATGGTCAAGATCGATTGGTAGCATGGGTTGATGAGATCAGTCGGTCAAAGAAGTAGCTACAGAGGATCATAACACTTGAATCGGGATAAGTTGTTGCATCGGATGTAAACACATATCAAGATCCGAGTAGGTTATGGATTCAACCACATCAGCTGTTCCTGACTGGTCTTCCTGACCATTGTCGCCAATTCCCAACTCCATCACCTGACTACCTAGCCGACCACATCGGCTAAAGGAAAAACTAGTTCCTGAGAGGATGTCTTAGATCGGTGTACAGGGCACCGCCCTGCAACCACCGTGTGTACCCCCTTTATATAGCATCATGGTTCACATCGTTAGCTAGAATGCTATTCTACGTCATATAGCATCATGGTTCACATCGTTAGCTAGAATGCTATTCTACGTCTAACTTGTTTTTGTAGAGAATGATGTGTGGCCCTATATTCTGTAAGAGATGTATGTGATGCATGGAACTCTTATGCATGGCTTGCATGCCATGATCTTTAGCTATTTGATAGTTGTCTCTGCTGTATTTGCCGACCTATGTGTCGACCTAGATGTTTGATTTGTAATATTTTGTTTCTTTCTATGGTAACCTAGATATAACATGACCCCCGAGTACCCCACGGTGGGCTTATCAGCCTAGACTGAGGTAGGCCAATCCTAGAGTTAGAGTCTGATATGGCCCATGAAGAGGGGTTCAATTCTGATAAGGAATATCAGATCCTTATCTGGTAACCAAGCTCTATATACGGTATAAAGAGATATACTTGTACCAGGATCCTTGAGTTGATGCAAAGTGTCATACACCTAGCCTGCTGGATGTGCCCCAATGAAATAGCTCTAAGTTTGGCGCTAGCAACCATGTGGGTGAAAAAGAGCTAGCAGTAGTTCCCCTCTCGGTAACGACCAATTGCTAAGATTCTCGGGGGCTCGAGTCCTTAGCCTTAACTTTGCCCGCTGTTGGGGAAGTCCCAAGGACTCGTGATGCCTGATGTTGGATATGCATGTACGTGGCATTAGATCCCTGTGCCAAGGACTATATGGATATACTGGGGGCTCAGGGCCTGGCCACAGCTTCACAAAGGACTCACTAAAAATCTATCGTTTGAAAGTTCTTAAGAACTTGTGATGCCTGATGTCGGGTACACGTGCACGGGCATTAGATCCCTGCGTCGAGGACTATATGGCTATACCAATTTACCTCAGGACACTGACAACTTTGGCGCACAAACAAACTTCATATTGACAGAAGATGGATTTCATTCATATCCAAGACAAGTTTTTTACTCAGCAAAAGACTTAGTCTAATCATCTACTTCTATTTTTACAGGAGGTATTTACACTACTCCTTAGGGGGCAGCAGCTACTTAGGGACTTCATCTGGTGGGAAAAGCTAGAGGTCCCCAGCCATGATCATGGTGGGCCCCTCCACTCCTTGCCGGAGTGTAAGGGCATCGTCCGGTGTCACCCCGTCCAGGTACTCGGTCGCTATCTACTCGAAGTCCAAGTCGGGGTAGTGCGCTCAGGCATTCGCTAAGGCTTGCTCGATCTTGTTCTGAGCCACATATGCCACGAAGGCCCATAGCTGGACCTCTAGGCCCTCGAGCCTTCTCGAGTACTACTCGTCTGACATACTCGGACTCATCGGGTTGTCCACCAGCAGGCAGTGGAGCCTGTCGACCGCTGCATGGTCTCGGCTAGCCTCACCCCTCAAGACCGTCACTCAGGCCTCGAGCTCTACAAAATGAGCGTCAGCCCGAGAACAATAACCTTACCAAGACAAAAAAGGACTAGAAGCAAAAGCGAGCAAGGCAAAGGGACTTACCACCATAGTCGGTGGCGGCATTCTGCATCGCCTCCCTAACCACCTCATAAGTGCTTCATAGCACTTTTGCGGTGGCCTGAGTAGCCTCCTCTGACCCCCTCACCACCTCCGTGGTGGACTTGGCGGCGTCCTCCCATTGCATGGCCTCCTCGGCCATCTTGGTGGCATCGATGGCGACTATTGTAGACATGCCCACCTGTTGGTGAAGTTTTTGGTCACACGCATGGCCTGAGAGATTTGCTTAACTCTAGTGCAGGTCCTAAATTTACGGTTCATGGCGTGCCAATCTGTTTGATCCTACAACTGATAAGATAGACAAGAAAAAATGTAAGTAGTAACGCCTATCGGCTATCGAGCCGATGGTTCCAACACGTATCAGATGACTATAAATAAAATGCAATAAGAATATGGTGAAGACCAATTAACGCGGCATATTAGATGCACGATGTACAAGAAATGTATTTATTATGAAACCTATCAGAACATCGGCATCGGCCTAAACCAACTAATCTGTGAAGGCAATTGAAAGTAATACTAAAGCCAATATCGGGATGTAAGAGTAAGATATATAACAATACTAGGCAGATGTGCATCACCCGATTTTGATACCCGATACAACGATGAGATTAAAACACAGAAAGATAACCTATCGGTTTATACTCCGATAGAATCTAGCCTCAACATACCTAATCTGTGTTCGCATTATCACTCGCTATAACCGTAAGATTAGACCGAACCAAGACAGTCGCTAAGTCACAGCAAACCATAATGCTAAACATAATGGAGCACACTTTATCCAGATGAACGATACGTGGCATGAATCAAATACATAAACTAAGATGTCGAACTTAACCGATGAAGCCTTAGATTGATATATTTGATCTAAACCATGCACTTGATACAGCATGAATGATACATAGACTAAGATTTCGGACCTAACCAATGAAGCCTTAGATCTACTAATCAATACATGTTTGGCAAAACTTACCTCTCGCCAGAGATCGAAGCGATGCAGCCCCGCGAGAGAGCAAGAACTCACCGGTGGCAAGTTTGACGATTCACCGAGAGTTGTTTGTTGATCTGTTTTGATGATGATAAACTAAGCCTAAACATTACATATTTATAGTCCGGAGACTTGCTGTCCTACATGGATACGACTGTAACTGAAAAATCTATCTTCCCTTTTTATTGGCTTCTTCGTATCTTTATCCGATCACATGCGCGTATTGTGGTTGGGCTTTACTGACCGTGCTTTGACCGGATTCCTTGACTTTCATAGACTGTGCCGAAACTGTGTTGGGCTTGGGCCTTACCAAATTTTATCGTTAACACATGCCCCCCAATTTCGGAGTGTGGGTGTAACCCGATGCTTCAAAATTACAACTTTGCTAATACTAATTTCTGCCAAACGTCAAATCATGGGCAGATCTACAGAAAACCTTTCTTATTCCAGTACCTTTTAACTTGTTTTTCGAAGCACTGCATCCTCATAAATATCAGTCGCGACCCTTTCCATTCCTCCTTCATGCTCTCGCCTCTTCTCTTTTCTGACCATAGAGGATTGTGATGATTGTTGCCTGGCTCGACGCATCTACCCTTCGCGTGGAGACGTTAGACTAGGCTTTATTCCATACAAACCTTAAGATAGTATGCCCCGGCGCTTTGAAGTTCCAACAACAATCTCTGTCTAACGTTGGGTCGTGGGCCCCACTAAATCTGTAGAAATCTCCTTAACCTAGTTTCCGAGACACCACATTTACTCTATAAATATCAACCGGTGGCCCTTCATCTTTTTCTTTGCTCTTCGCTTCCTTCTTGCGCACAGAACCTCTCACACCCAAATTTTCTCATCGTCGCTACGCATCTGCCGCCGATGTCCTCGCCTCCGACGATCCAGTTCACATTCATCTGCATCAACAACCCCCGCTGTAACTCCGATGGCGACCACCTCTATGATTCCAGAGGTACATTGCACTATTTGGTTCCTTTCTTTTCCTTTTCACTGTTCTTTCAGGTTCTTAGTTTCTGGTTGCATTTTTCATTTCTCTAATTTGCCTTTTTTTCCTTTTCTTTTCTGTAGAACCTTAAGAACCAGATCCTAATCCCTCTCGTAGATCCACCTTCTTGCTTTTTCCTTGGTCTGATGGGTACCCTAGACCCCTCCGATATTATCAATGTCAAAACCCAATGGATTCCATTCAAAAATTCCAGGATGCTTCTCTCCGATTGGAACCTAAGTTTCAGAGCTTTTCCTTCTCCCTTGCCCGGCTGGAGGGACTGGTACCTCAGGGTATCGGCTGCTAATCGCACCTTCTGGGACAAAATTGACATCAGGCACTGCATCGGCCTTTCTCTTGCCGAACCTTACAAAAATGAACCAATGCTAGCCGCCGCTTGTTACTTTTGGTCCGATGCACTCAATGCTTTCTTGTTTGGTCATGGGCCGATGAGCCCCTCTTTGCTTGACATCTTTGCCTTGACCTCTCTGGACATCACTTCTCCGATGGATCCCCTATTTTTCCGATTCAAAGCGACCCACCGTCTTGTTACCAAATCTTGCGGTGGTTGGGTAAAATACATCGCTAAACACAACAAAAAGACAGGTCTTGTAGACACTCGGGAGCACGTCGCTTTCCTCAACCTTTGGCTGGAAAGATTTGTATTTTGTGGATCCACCCTAGGGCCGATGACCCATCTTCAATTTATGGCCGAACAACTTGTTGCGAACAAGAAAATCCCCCTTGGTCGATAACTTCTTGGAGCCACCTATCATCTTCTTCAGTAGGTATCGGCTAAACTCTCAGTTGGTGAGACTGTAGGCCACTTCGGGGGTCCTTGGTGGTTTTTGCAAGTCTGGCTCAACATCTATACCGTCAAAGCCACCGATAGTACTCCCTTTGCTCTACTCGAATTTCCATCTGATCATCATGAAAATGTTGCCCCTACCTATCGCCGATGTTTATCTCTGGGTGAAGCAGCTACCTGTCGCGAGAGCGTCCGGATGTCACCCGATCCTTTGAGTCTTTGGTTCAAGGGTTTCTATTGTGGCTTCACCCGAGAATTAATCATCTAGTATGCCTATGAGCACCTGGCAGAGTACGAATACCCCCATCGGCTGCTGCTATCCGATGTGTGTAGAGACGAGGAATCTATTAAGATCTTCAAAGCTATCATCACTCCTTGCATCCTACCGATCAACTTCAACTTGGGTTCGGCCAACTCCCGATTGACTTGTTCTTCATCGATCAACTCCAAGTCCGTGGAGAAGTAAAGGACGTCGTGGAGTACAATCACTTCCTCTCTATGGCCGATCAGGCTGTGAAGCGTATCTTCAGGTATCTCACTTACGCACCCGACCTTGATTTATTTTATTCAGCATCATCATCACTTGAGCTTTGTGGTTATTCTGATGCCGATTTTAGCGGGTGCCGGTTGGATCGCAAGTAGACTTCTGGTACTTGTCAGTTTCTTGGTCTTCTCGTAAACAATCTGGTGTTGCTCTTTCTATGACTGAGGCTGAGTATGTTGCTGCCACTAGCTGTTGCTCTCAATTAGTTTGGATGATTTCTACTTGGAAAGACTATGGGTTGGTTTTTCCTGCCAGAGTGCCTTTGTTTTGCGATAGCACTAGTGCCATCAGTGTAGGCAAAAACCCATGTCTTCATTCGAAAACCAAACATATTGATGTTCGCTTTCACTTTTTGAGGGATCAATATGAGAAGGGCATCATCGACCTTATT
>KE373019.1:164652-190659 GCA_000418225.1 Zizania latifolia | reverse complement strand
AGCCGCTGTGCGTGCCTGCTATGTGCACCGGCAGCCCACGCACCGCTCTGCCGTGTTCCGCCGCCAGCCGAAGATAGAGATGGTGATCCAGGCGGCCGGTGGCTGGAGGCCAGCGGCTACCTGGAAGAAGCAGCCCGCCTGCTAGGGTAGGGGCACCGGGGAGGAGAGGTGGAGAGAGAAGACCGGGGAGAAGAGGTGGGAGGAGACACCCAAAAATTTCTGAATAATTTTTAATTAGTTCAAATTCCTCACTTGTTCAAGGCAGATTACATCCCTATATATAGCCCAAGCGGACTGAGAAAAATACTAATCTACCCCTAGGGTTACGGATACAGACTCAAAGCCCGCAGGGCACAAACGTAAAAAAACTAACTCTAGATAATTTATTCAATGCCGGACTTGGCGTAGCTTCCACGGCACCACTTGGATGTAACACCGTTACTTTCTCTGTTTGGTTCGGTTGATGGTTTTGCCCTGAAACCGTCAAAGCACTTGCCGCCCTTGCGTCGTGCACCCGGATTGGACCACCACAGCCCCGTGGCTCCTTCAGCCCGGCAATCGCCCGTCCGTCTACCTAAGTCACACTGGCCAACGTCACGGCAAGTCATCTTCTCCTTGAAGTCCCTCTCTTCAGAGAACCCTTCAAGGTGCCCCTCTTCAAGGGACTTCCTTCTTCATCCTTCACCTCCCTTCGGAGGCCATCTTTAATCTTCAGTTGACAATCACTCATCATCTGGGAGACATGAGGCCCACAGTCTTTACCATGGCTCCTTAGTTGGGCACTCAGCACTTATCCTCGAGAGAAATCAACCCTTGAGAGAATTTCAACCACGAGAAATTTCAGCACTCGGGATTTTAGATCACTCGGATTTTTGATGTTCAAGTTGGATCATATGCTTTAATTGTTTATTCCATAAATACACAATGTTTATGATTAATTGGAATGTCTAAGTTAGGTTGGAAAGAATTGATTGGACTGATTGAATCAAGTTGGAAAGAACTTGTGCTCGGAAAAGGGTTTCTTGGTTTGTTTATGTGCAGGCATTGCTTGAGGGCGAGTCGTGGTCGATGACAAGATCGGAGCTATCCTTAGGGAGGAGTTGAGGCTCAGAACGATCAAGGATGTCATGTGGGATGCTCAGGCTAGAGGATACAGCACGTGAAGACGATGTTTCCATATGGCGTACGTGGGATGCATGCGAATATAGAAAGGATGCGAGGTTTCCAAATGGCATACGCGGGATGTGTGCAGATATGGAAAGGAGGTAAATTCGGAAGGAGTTAGGATTTGTTGGATTCGTAAGGGATATGGATTCCTAGTTGCATTAGGATTCCAAAAGTTGTTAATTTCATGGCTCGTGGTGGCAACCATAATAGGATTATAAATAGACTAGAGGGGAGAGCAAACAGGGTATCCAAGATATACGAGGATCAAGAGAAAAAATTAGGGTTTAGCCTTTTGCTCTCCATCTAGGGCTTTGTACGTGAGGGGTAGTTTGGATTGCACCTTATAAACACTCTTATGCAATAAAGATTCAAGGAGTGTGGTATCACGTTCTTTCTTCTTAATGTTCATCAGTTTGCATCGTTTTAGTTTATTCTGTGATTTCATTTTTACTTGCAATTTAATTCAAATTGGTTCATCCAAAACCTTGCTAGGACATTGAGAAAGAGATCTACAAAGTTTTATTTGTTAATTCCTCGTATTTTAGAAGTAATTAAGGTTTTAATTTTCGGATCGGATCTATTCTGTTTTTAAGCTACTGTAACTTTCGGGGATCATAACATTTGATTAGAAACTCGGATTTGAATGAAATCTCCTTGGAACGTATTGAAGTCTAGTTTCTTGTGTTAAAATTTTAGATCAATCTGACTTACGGTTTTAAAGTTACGCTCGTTTTACTGTACCTTGGTCAGACTGTTTTCTGTCCTTGGGAAGCTTTCGGGAGTGCTCTCGAGAAATTTTCTGATGCCTCGAGAAAGCTCCCAGGAAATTCGAGAACTCCTCGGGAAATTGCCTAAGTCCTTGAGAAATTCAGTTTGGTCAGGAATTTTGCTGATTTGTCTAGAATTATCTTCTTGATTTTGTTTTTGTTGTCAGTTTTGGAGTACTACAACCATTCACCATTCCTCTGGTTGCCATGGTTGGCGTATTTCGATCTTATAGTATCCGTAGGAGTGATGTCCTCATCATCCTCCCCCTCTTAAAATAGAGTCGTCCTCGACTCCAACTCATCTTCTGCTCCCATGGATGGTTTCAATTCAGCAATGTTAAATGTGGAACTAACCTAAAACTCGGGAGACAAGTCAAGTTTATAGTCATATAACTCAGCGGAAGATAAAAACTCGAGAGGCAAGTCAAGTTTATAGTCATGTAGCTCAACGTGAGATAAATACTTAGTGATAACAGGAGGCAAAGTATAAACTATATTAGTAAGAGAAAAAGAAGCAGTCTCACAAATCATAGCAAGCACACATCTTGATTATTAATGTGCAAGGATAGCAGAATCTTTTAATTTGATTTCTTGCTGATTTTCAGATCTAATGTCAAGTTGTTTGCTCTCATTAGCACCCATCTTGATATAGTCTTTAGCAATTTCATCAAGTTGTTTGCTCTCATTAGCAACCGTCTCAATATCATCTTTAACAATTTCATCGGAAGTTAAAGGTAACAAAGTAATTTTCACGTCCTCATGCACAAGGGTGTAGTTATTACTCCTATCATGGTTAAGTGCATCATTATCAAATTTCAAAGGGTGATCCATGATTACAGCTGATGAGGCAACCTCAACCCACCTATAATAAATTTTTACCTTACTCATCAGCTCGTGTGGATGTGGAAGACCGTGTGATTAGTGGTGTTGATGCAGGTGCATGTGCAGTCGCATGATGAATGCTTGAAGAAGAGGAATGCTTGGTCGGTGTCGGTACGCTCGTCACTCATGGTGGATAAGAGTTTCCTGCCCTGTGTCAGTGTTCCTGCAATTCTTTCTCCGCATGCATAACAAGCTAGAACAAATGGCTAAGAGTATTAAATTCTTTACAATAAATGATATCTTGAATCTCATGCCTAAATCCATCATAGAAGCAATAAATCATGTCCTCCTTGTCCTCCATAATACCACAACGGGTCTTGCCCTTCCGAAGCTCTGTATAATACTCCCTCACAGACATGTTACCTTAAACCAAGCATTGTAGTTTCTTACGCAATTCACGTTGATAAGAGAGAGGGATAAACCTTCTATGCATAGCTCCTTTTAATCTATCCCATGTATGAGGTTACAATTTAAGTTCAATTAGCTCTTTCCACCTGATTATAACACAATCTTTAAACTCACCAGTTGCTTGTTTAACTCTATGTTGTTCAGGAACTAGATATGAGTTAAATTTCTGCTCTACGGTCCTCTCCCATGAAAAGATGGGCTAATAAAGTTAACTTTCGTAAAACAATCATTGTTCCCTCAATTATGATTAGCATTACCTCCCATACTTGCCATCTTTCAGGAGAGAGTTTGGATGCTATCTTGCATGGTGTCTAGGCAGTTTATGATTTGGTCAAACACCCTTGTTTGACGTGCAAGGGCATCAACAAGTTCTCTCTTGGAGTTTCCTGTCATGATTAGTAGAAAGAAAAAAATACAAAATAGTATTATCCCTATCAACTAGTAGGTAGTGAAAGGTGGGATCACTCTCACTAAAATATTTTATCACGCTCTTGCAAGGATCTTACCTACGTAGGTCAGTGGATGGCACAATCTTGGCTATGGCACAATCTTGGCAGGTCGGTGACTCCAAAAGTAGTGCAACGGCGATTGCAAGAACCCAAGCTACACTGATCAGAAGTATATATGTGGAGTCTAGGAGGTTAAATACAAGTGATCTACATGATGGAACATGATTTAGAAATAGATAGTAATATTAAATAAATGCCCAAAGTACTCATACTAGTTGCTGGTCTGAATATGTTCCCTATGGCAACAAGGTTGTATGATGAAGTGGTTAAGTTTGAAAGCTGATGGATGGCTAGAGAAGGTGACAAAATTCAGCATAAATAGCACAAAACAGCACAAGACAGCACTACTCAGAACGCATATATCCTCTTGATCAACTCTATGTGCTTCTTTTTTTGATAATTCTTTTTTGATTCCTTTTTCTGAACTCTTTTTTTGTATTATTTTTTTACACTTCTCTTTTTTTGACTAGGAGCACAAAAAAGACAAACCAAAAAGATGAGACATAATTTTGTTGCAAAGAAGTGCTATGTAGACAAACAAAGATGTGCTGGAAAATTTGTGCAGGAAAATTTGGGCCTAACTTTTTCTGTAGATCTCCGAGATGTACTTATTTGCCCGATTCTGAGTTCGTATGCAAAAGTCATGACTATTTTATTGAAAGTAGTCTGAATCAAGGTTTTGAGATTCTAGTTTCACGTGAATTGCAAACCGAAGGGGATCTTGGGTGGCGGCTGGTATAAAGGGTTTAGGCAGGGGGATCACAATACTAACCAGCAACTGGACTTGACTTAGGACACAAACTCAACACTACGGACTCTGAAACTGAAACGTGCAAAGGCTAGGGATGATCTCGGATAGGAAAAAACCTATGACTACCAATTTTTTTGTGGCTTTTTCGTGGACCGTGGGACAAATATAAAATCAATCTAATCTAAGATACAAGAATCCGATAGTATACCAAGCTCTGATACCAATTGATGGAGGGCAGGGTGCCTGATCTTCCGTCAGGTGGATGATAAACAACGATTGGTGGAACACGACACACACGATCCGGCTTCTGATCCATGAGATCGAACCCCTACAATTATAGCACCACTTCTCCTCTGGTTATACACTAAGTACAGCCTGATTGACCTCACCACGAAGGCTAATCCTTGCCTGCGAATCGAAGAACATAAGTAAGAACGTAGAAAAACGCAATTGAACTAAAATTCTATTGGAATCTTCGAGTTGGGGTTCACTTACAAAACCGGCGGCGTGGCGGCTATCAAAGCAATGTGTAAAATAAACCCAAAAACCCTAGACGGCCATAGAAATAACTTATATAGTACTTCCATATGCACCCCTAATGGGCTCAACTAGATATATGGCCCAAAGGCCCAATAAGGCAGAAAATAGTATGCTGACAGATTCTAGATGCCATATTGTTTTGATGATTCCCGTTGATCTAGATAGAGTTTTGAGTGAAACTAGCGCTATTGGAAATGTGCCGAAGTTAGCTTCCTGTGCATGGGTGGAACATCAAAAACGGAGTTCGTATGTGTCCTGGGTGATGATTTTAGTGCACACTACTCCTAGAGTCTGAGTTGGACTCGAGCTAGAGTTGGATTGGACTTCCAACTCGGCTTGGACGTACTCTTTGGTTCTTCTCTAACTCTTTGCTTGTTTTCATGTGCTTCTTCGTCATCTACATTATTCCTAACAATAATATCATCCTTAGGTAGCAATTTATTCTTAAAATTATACAAGAAGGTACTTAGGAACGAATTCACCTGAAGATTTAATCATCGTGCTCCAGCTCGGTTGATAGGATCTTGTATAGATACTTGAGGGGTATTGTGTGTATCCATAGGAGTGATGTCCTTATTAGGGTACCCCGTGGTGGGCTTATCAGCCTAGACCGAGCGCAGGCCAAGCCCAGCGTTGGAGTCCGGTATGGCCTATGAAGAGGGGTTCGATTCTGATAAGGAATATCATATCCTTATCTAGTAACCAAGCTCTATATCCAGTATAAAGAGATATACTTGGGTTGTTGGGCTCACCCCTTGACTATATAAAGGGGCAAAGCACCCCTAGAGGCATGCTTTTATGCTTTCATCGCTTAGGCCTATAGCTTCTAGGCTCATTGTATTGTAAGCTTACACAGCATAATCTACCAAAACATTAGACCTAGGGCTATTATCATCCGGGAGGCCTAAACCAGTATAAATCTTGGCTCTTGTTCCTTAGAGTCCACTATAGGACTCGAGAGTGCCACGCTTCTCTACAATCTATTCACCACCTCAGGTATCCCCACGGGTGGACTGATTGGATATCCCCCGACAAATTCCAAGACCAAAAAAAACAAGAAAGGGAGGGTTCAAGATGCATTTTGTTTTTATTATAAGGAGCTAGGTCATTGGAAGAGGAACTACAAGAAGTACTTGGATGATCTCAAGAAGAAGGGAAGTACAACTACTTTAGGTATAAATATTATAGAAATCAATCTTGCTACTTCATCTACTGCATGGAGGTCACAGCTCTCGCGTTGGCTCCACGCACGGTGCCGAAGGCAGCTGCCCCTCTTTTGTCACAGCTTGCTGATGTAAGTCTCATTTCCCTTTTCGGGTTATTTTTGTCTTGGATCGCTGTTGTGACAATTTGCCTATGTTCTGCAGCTGTTTTGGGCGCAGTACGCGCCGGAGATTAGAGCTCTCCACCATGAGCATGATGACCTGCTGGCCCAGAACACCGAGGTTTTGCAGAGGGCTATCGAGGCAGAGACCTCCATGGCTGGTGCCACAGTGACAGTCGAGAATGCCACTCATTAGGTAGAAGAGGCCGATCGCCAAGTGGTGGCCCTGAGGACCGCGGTTGAGGAGGCCGATTGCCAAGTGGAGGCTCTAAGGACTGTGGTCGAGGAGGCGAGGGAGGCTGAGAGAGCCGCTCGATGGGACCTCAATGCGGTGAAGGAGTCAGTGGAGTCATCTGTGGCTGAGTATCAGAGTAAGCCTTTTCCAGGTGGTCACTCCTTTATTATTGTCTTGTCATCTCTTTGCCTTAATCTTCGTCGGTCTTCTGTTTGCAGGGAGACGTGACCAGGACCGAGCCAGAATCGGGGAGCTCAAGAGTGAAGCGGTTGAGGTTCACGCGGTGGTCGAGTGCACGTACTCGCTTCTGGTAGAGGATGTCGAGGTAGAGTTCTAGGACATGCTCGAGGGGTTCGAGACCTAGCTCCACCTCCTCGTCGATGAGGCAGTGAAGGCCAGGGCCGAACAAGCCTTGGTCTATGTTTGGGCCCACTTCTTGATGGACGACCGTCGGTTGCTAGAGCGTGGAATGCCCGCCAGGGTTACCGAGGAGCAAGCTGCGGTGCTTCAGTAGGACGTGGAGGGCGTCGCTGCGGTGATTACCGGGATATCCAATTCCTGCCTCCTCCTGAGAATCCTGCCACATCACCCTAGTGCCAGAACCTAGAGTAGTTGCGTATATCCTACATCAAGTGTTTAGAAAACAACTTTGTGCTTTTGAGAACTTATGGTTCCCCTTTTTTTTGATGAGGTATGGATAGCTTCTTTCGTCGTTTGCAATTTTACACCTTAGCTACACTTCCACCTCGAGGAGCTTTTAGGCCATATAGTACTCAGCGTGCGGCCCTTGGGCTACACACATGCTTACCGACATCAGGTCAAACAAGACCCTGAGGGATTCGCAGACTTGTTATTTTTTACTAAACCTTCGTGTGCCCGAAGCAAGATTCTGAGCCCCAAGTATAGCCATATAGTCTCAGGTGCGAGGAATTGATGTCGCTTATGCACCGAGCTTGACATCAAGCATCACGAGTTTTTGAAACTGCTTGGGACTTGAAGTTAAGGCTTCAGGACTCAAGCCCCCGAGGGACTTAGCTATTAGTCAGACGCTGATAGGGCGCAAACGCCAACTCTTTTTCGCTTGCTCGGTTGCTCATGCCAAACCCAGAGCAAATCCATAGGGGCACAACCGTTTGAGCTAGATGTACGACGCCTCGCTTTGACCCTCAAAGGGCCCAAGCCTTAGCGATTGTGGTCAATGAAGATAAAGAACATGATTTCACTTAGTGAAAAATTTGAACTTTATTTCATATAGGGTAAAGAATACATAGCTAAAAAAAGGAAGGAAAAAGTTTGATTGATGGCGTCCGTGACCCTTGACAAAATCTAGAGTGGAGCCAGATCGAAGCCCTTTGACAATGGCTCGACTCATCATCGTTCCCTGCTGGTCCGTCATCTCTTTGACTTCAGCCAGCTACTTTTCATGCATTATGACGTCCTCATGGGTCTTCTTGCATCATACGTTCCTCCGGGTCTAGCGCTTTCATGGTCGATCCTTCGCATTGTCCTTCCGGTCCTCGGCGTCGTCTCGTCCATCCTCTTCCGAGCGCTCAAACCTATGCCTGTTCTCCCGAGGCCTCCAGTTGTTCTCCCTGGGCCCTCTGCACCGCCGCCTTGTCAACTCAGAGCGGCGGGAGGAACTAGATCCAGGGGCCGTGGTGTAATCTTCGGTGGACCCAGACCATGGCCTAGTGAGTCATCCGATGAGGCGTCCTTTGGCATGCTTGGAAAAATCCTCTTAATGTCAGGAACCTCAAGGATGTGATTCCCAAAAGCTTTGATGGAGACATCGGATGACTTGTTCTGCTACCCTATCAGAGAGCTGACCCAGGGTTAACTCCTGCACGGCATCAGCCAGGTGCTCCATAGTTCGATCATCCTTTATGGGTGGAAAGGATCAAGACTCTGGCTTGAGGATCGCTCAAAAGTTAGAGCCGAGTTAAAAGGGATCAACCTTCTGAGCGAATCGGCCACGTATGTCGTGTTGCCCAGGACGAGTGTCATGCTGGGCTTGGCTAAAAGTTGACGTGGAGATGCCATCGGATCCTGGTGAAAGCGATGTGATCCCCTATCTGGCACACCAAATGTCGGTGAATCACCGATTAGTCCACCCAATGGGGTACCTGAGGTGGTGATTAGATGTGCGTAAGGGAAGCGCAGCACCTTCGAACCCGATGGTCGACTCTAGAATACAAGAGCCAAGGTTTATACTGGTTCAAGCCTCCTAGAGGATAATAGCCACATGTCGAGTGTTTTGGTGTCTACTATGATGGTGGATCTTACAATACGACGCAATCAAGCTATCAAGGCTTGGGCGTTGAAAGCAAGAAAAATATGCTAAAGCTTGATGATGAGCTAGATGAGATAGATGATAGATAGATGATCGATGCCTCTAGAGGTTTTTGCCTCCTTTATATACTCAAGAGGTAAGTCTAACAATCCTAGGATTCTATCCCGAGTAGGACTTAGATTTCGTACCAAACTTAGGTACTAAATCCCTAATTACAAGGATTATAATACAATTAAACCTCTAGATAACATATCTGAAGCTTAATTACCCGATAAGGACTCAACTTTCCTTATTAGAATCAACCCCTGTTTATGGGCTATACCAGACGATTAATGCTGGTCTTGGCCTACCCTTGGTCCGGTGTGATAAGCCTAACTGTGAGGCACCCGGGGGTTACATCCCTGACAATCTAACTAATGAGAAGTAAGTCCGAGTCCTTTGAAAAGTTCAAAGAATTGTAGAATAAAGTACAGAATCATTAAGGCAAAACAATCAAGTTTCTATGATCAGATCATGGAGGAGAATACTTGAGCCTTGAATTTGGTAATCATCTAAAATATTGTGGAATTATTCCACAATTGCCTCCACCCGGAATACCTTAGTGGAACAGAGTGTCCGAGAGGAGAAATCGAACCTTATTGGATATGGTCCGATGAATGATGAGTCAATGCGATCTTCCATTATCCTTTTGGAGATATGCTCTTGAAACGGCCATTTTCATACTTAATACGGTTCCATCAAAGTCGGTTAAAAAGACTTAATATGAGATATGGACAGGACGATGTTCTAATTTGTCTTTTCTTAAAATTTGGGGTCGTGAAGCTTATGTAAAGCGTTTACATTCTATTAAGCTTACTCGAATATCCAACAAGTGCTTCTTTATTAGGTATCCTAGGGAAACTTAAGGATATTGTTTCTATAATAAGGAACTCAGCAAAGTATTGTCACTTGACATGGTTTATTCTTGGAGAAAGAGTTTCTCTCGAGAAGGGTTAGTGGGAGCTCAATACAACTCGAAGAAGTTTGAGAAACACCTAAAAATATTTTAACTCCCATAGAACCACAAAGGGATAATCAAGGTGTTGAAGAACCTATTGTAGATACACTAGCACCACATAGGTCAGAGAGATTATGGCAAGCACCTGAGAGGTACATGTTCTCAACTACTCGGGATTGGGATGTATTGTTGTTGGACAACGATGAGCCCAAAACCTATGAAGAAATGATGGTGGGACCAGACTCTGAGAAATAGCTTGGAGCCATGAGATCCAAGCTTGAATCCATATATGGCAATCAAGTTTGGAACTTAGTTGATCCACCCGATGGTGTAAAAACCATCGAGTGTAAATGGGTTTTGAAGAAGAAGATAGACATAGATGAAAATATTTACATGTACAAGGCGTGATTGGTGGCTAAAGGTTTTAAGCAGATTCAAAGTATTGATTATGATGAAACCTTCTCACCCGTCGCAATGCTAAAGTCTATCCGGATCATTCTACCGATTGCTGCATATTTTGATTACAAAATATGGCAGATAGATGTCAAAATAGCTTTCCTTAATGGAAACCTAAGTGAGGATATGTACATAACATAGCTGACCGAAGAAATGTATGCAAATTGCAGAAATCCATTTATAGATTAAAGCAGGCATCTCGGAGTTGGAACATTCATTTTGATGATGTAATCAAAGGGTTTGGTTTCATTAAAAATGAAGAGGAGCCTTGTGCTTACAAGAAGGCTAGTGGAAGTGCGCTTATATTTCTAATCTTATATGTGGATGACATATTATTTATTGAAAATGATATACCTATGATAGAGTCTTCATTGAAAAATAGTTTTCTATGAAGTACATAGGAGAAGCAGCATACATTCTGGGTATCAAAATCTATAGGGATAGATCAAGAAGGATAACTGGATTAAGCTAGGATACATACATTAACAAGGTGTTGAAGAGGTTCAACATGTAGGACTCTAAGAAAGGTTTCCTACCGAAGTCACATGGCATAAATCTGAACAAGACTCAGTGTCCAAGTGCACCTAATGAGCAAGATAAGATGAATAGGATTCCATATGCACCAGCTATTGGATCCATCATGTATGTCATGTTATGTACACGCCTAGATGTCTCGTATGCTTTAAGCATAAAGAGTTGATATCAATCGGATCCAAGTGAGAGTCACTAGATAGCTGTAAAGAACATCTTAAAGTATTTAAGAAAGACTAAAGATATGTTCCTAGTCTATGGAGGTCAGGAAGAGCTCGTTATAAGTGGTTACACCCATGCAAGCTTCTAGACTAACAAGGATGACTATAGATCACAATCTGGATTCATTGTCTGCCTTAGCGGTGGAATGGTGAGTTGGAAGAGTTCAAAGCAAGAGGCGGTAGCTGACTCTACAACAGAAGCCAAGTATATGGCAGCTTTGAAAGCTGCTAAGGAGGTTATTTGGATCAAGAAATTTGTTTCTGAGCTTGGTGTCATATCCAGCACTTCTAGTCCGATAGACCTCTATGGTGATAATAGTGGTGCTATCGCACAAGCCTAGGAGTTCAGGTCATGTTAGCATTATGCCCTAGAGAAAACATGGAGATGTTATACGTGGTATACTATGTTTATGAAATAAAGCTATTTTGTTCCTTGAAACAGAAGTTATCATTGTGGATCAATGAGTATGTGACTCATTTAGGAGATTCGAAATGTAACTATTTCTAAATGATCCCTAATTAGATATAAGTCATATATGAAATAGATATAACTGAGATTGGCATGTATATTGATTGATGATCATGTCTCATGGATCATGGGTATAGAGATACCAAATCAATAACATAGGCGTATGTTAGAGAACATATGTTGGATAGACCCACTTTAAGATATTGTTGAGATCCTATGTGTCATTTGTTGGTCTCAGTAGTGTTTATGTAAAGTTTTTAGACGTGAGATCGTCATGGTTCCCAACATATGTAGTAGCTTACTTTGAGTCTGCCAAACACTATTCCATAACTAGGTAGTTATAAAAGTAGTCTTCAGGTATGCTATGAAACATGTAGTGGGATGTGAGTGATCAAGATGGAATTTGCCCCTCCTTACAGGAGAGATATCTCAGGGCCCCTTGATGTAGTGGATTATAGAAGTGCATGGCCATGCCGACGTGATTAAGAAGTTAATCACAAGTTATAATCCAATGTAGAGATCAAGAGAGAGAGATTGAGCTATTGATATGATGACACAAGTCTCGCCTTGTGCTGGATCAATATCGTAAGGCAAAGGGATTTGTAGATGAGAACATTATAGGTTTAGCCGATATGATCTATAGGTGAATCACCGAGCAGTCTACCCAAGGGGTTACCTGAAGTGGTGATTACATGTGTGTAAGGTGAAGGGCAACGCCTTCGAACCCGATGGTTGACTCTAGAACACAAGAGCCAAGGTTTATACTGGTTCGAGTCTCCTGGAGGATAATAACACTACGTTCAATGTTTTGGTGTGTAATATGGTGGTGGAGCTTACAATATGTTACAATCAAGCTACGGGGGCTTGAGGTGTCGAAAGCGAGAAAAATATGCTAGAAAGCTTAGATTGGATGACTAGATGCCTTTAGGGGTGCCTTGCCTCCTTTATATACTCAGGAGATGAGCCCAACAACTCAGGACTCTACATCGAGTTGATCTAGAATTTCCTACCGAACTTGGGTACTAAATCCTTAATTATAAAGATTCTGGTATAAACATATCTCTTTATGCCATATCTAGAGTCCAATCACCCGATAAGGACTCAACCTTCCTTATCAGAGCTGAACCCCCCTTCATGGGCCATACTGGATGGCAATGCTGGACATGGCCTACTTTTGGTCTGGACTGATAAGCCCAATCGTGGGGTACCCAAGGGTCACATCCTCGACAGCAGCCCCCGAGCTCTTCTTAGCTTGGTTGAAAAAACCTTTGACAAAACAAGCTAGGAGGAGCTCTTCTTCAATCTAAAACTTTAATACTTCCACTGAATTCTAATGGTCTTGAGAAAAGCTTTGATCTCCTTTCATGTGAGGTGCGCTATGTAGGTGCACCCACAAGTGTAGCCCCTGAGCCTCTAATTAAATGGAACATTTAGCTCGAGAGTCAAAAAATAACCTGCAAGGAAAGCCTTTTGTACTTCCTTATCTCCTGATGAAACCTTCGAGGAATCCTTTGACACTTTGCTAATGGACTTGTCTCCTGGAATCATTGAGCTGTGAGGCCTTGTCGGGAGAAGGCCGTGTCTGAAGTTTCGAAACCATGGTGGTCTCGAGCATGATTGATCTTGAATCTTCGAGTATCTCAATCTTCAATGTTTCAAGTCCTTGAGAGCTCGGATAGTTCGAGGAGGCAAGGTCCTTGGGCTTGGGATTCCCCGAGTACGCGAGTCCCCTGGCGCGGAGACCGTTGATTGTGAGCCCCTAGGCGTGAGGGTCAACGAGCGCGCGAGCCCCCGAATGTGTGGTCCTTGAGCGCGTGAGCCCCCAGGCATGGGTCCCATAGGCACAGATGATCCCAAACATCATGGACTTTGCTTTGTACGCCCAAAAAGATATTTCATAACTTCTTCCTCTGTCTGTAATCAATGCGCGGCAGATGAAAGGACAGGGACGCTTTATTTCTGATAGGGCCACGTGTGAGGCACAGAATGCGGGTACAGATAAGGAGGTGAAGCCATCACATCCTCCTCACCATAAAGCGTACGGCAACCGAAGTGGTGCTCTCCGCGGTATTGACGGTAGGTGCTTGAGGTGGTGCCCATATTTAAACCGAAGCACCCCCTTTTGCCTTCACAACAATGCTCCTCTTCATCCTTACACACTTCTTCTGCTTTGCCTTCTACCAGAGCCTCTTCTCATAACCTCTGCAAGGGAAAGATCATTGTTGATGTTGCTTGCTGTTCCATAAATCTGTGGTGTGTTGGTTTGGTCATGAACTTCATGGGCCTAGGTGTTGAGAGCTCACAACTTTAGGTTTGCTTGATGTGTTTGTCTTCTCATAAATCTGTTTTGCCTTCGTAGTATGGTCTATGACCTCCATCTTGGCGTGGTGCAGGATGATGTCGTGCTATCCTTAAGACTTTTTCCTAGTATAGCTCTTTTCGCTGATGTTCTGTCGTCTAGCACTCTTGTGTTGCCTGTCTTAACATCTGGGTGCCAAGGTAGAGGATTGATCTGGTGAGAGGAGCTGGAGACATTCGCCGATGCAGGTGCTCTGAAGGCAGCTTCTGACCCCACCGTTGAGCTATTTTTCCTCTCGGTGAAGAAGGCGATCTCCCTTTGTGCTGGTCTCTCAGGGTCGGTGACTATCTCCCCCGGTCGAAACTAGGGTCATGTGGAGTCGCTGCTACCGTAGTAGCAGCCCTCGAGATCTCTAGTGCTCATGGCGGTCGTGATAGGCTGATGCTGCATCACGTGAAGCTGCTATGAGAACCTCGTCGTCCGCAGCCGCTACGTTTGCTTTGCAGATTGGTATCTCTGGCCATCTATATGCCCTTTTCTTCTTGTTATTCGAAGGATGCTACGTCCCCTTCTTTGAAGTAATGTAGTCATCATAGAGGTGTTGTGTCCTTCTTTGAAGTAATGTAATCTCTGTACAAGATTAGTCTTGAAAAATAAACATACATTATTTTGCCTTACACAGCTTGTACCGTGTATCGTGTGCTACCACCCACACAATGGATTTGGCAAAGTCGATGAAGATGCAAGACTGTGGGTGTACGGCTAAGTAGCCGACCCTCTCTCGGGTCCGATTGCATGCACGACGACCATGTGGCACCCAACTCGGAGGGGGATGTAGTCTGCATAGGTCGGTGAGTTCTCCAAAGATGCAGGGTTGCAGGTGTACGACTGAAGAGTCGACCCTCTGGCGCCCAACATAAAGGGGGATGTAACCGGCATAGGTCAATGAAAAAAATACTCGACTGCAGTGTACAGCCCTCAGGCTGACCCCTTTCAGGCATAGTTGCATGTCTAGGGAAGGAAGTAGTTGGCGAGTTTAGCGAGAGAAAATGCTCGACTGCGGGTGTACAGCCCAAAGGCTGACCCCTTCCTGGTCCTTTTGCATGTATGAGGGGGGAGTAGTCGGTGAGGTCGGTGAAGGAACAGCGCCACGGAGTTGACAAGTGCCTAAACATATTTTATTGACAAAGTTATTTTACAAAAACATTGTTAGGCATAAAATCGATGAAGGTGCTCGATATTCTAGGAGTTTTGTACTACTTGCCCGTCTTCTCGCATTAGCCTATATGCCCCTAGTCTTGTTACTTTGGCGATGATAAAAGGTCATTCCCAGGGGGCAGATAGTTTGTGCATCCCGATGGTTGATTGTACCCAGCGAAGTACTAAGTCATCGACCTTGAAGCTTCTACTTTACATATTGCGGTCATGATACCATTCTGCTTGTATTGTAGCTGCTATGCGAGCTTCCTCGATGGAGTCGATATCTTCAGCCCTGGTTTGTTCTGCTGTTCCCTCATCATAGTACTGGACTCGAGGGGATTTGTGTAGCATGTTACTCGGGAGGATCACCTTAGAGCCATAGACAAGGAAGAAAGGCATCTGTCCTGTGCCCCTGTTTGGCTGCGTATGGAGCCCCTAGAGTACTGCGGGGAGTTCCTAGAGCCACCTTCTGGCGTACTTTTGTAAGGGGTCAAAGATTCAGGCTTTGAGACCCTAAAGGATCATCCCGTTGGGATGCTCATATTGCCCATTGGCTCGAGGGTGCGTGACTGACGTGTATTTGACCTCGATCAGTCTTTCTTCATAGAAGTCCCAAAAATCATTTGTTGTGAATTGAATCTTGAGGTCGGTTATTATTTGTTCGGGATGCCGAACCGGTAAGTGATCCCTTTGATAAATTGCACTGTATTTTTGGCTATGCAGTTTTTTAGTGGCATTACTTCTACCCACTTGGTGAATTTGTCGATGGCCACCAGTAGCCGGTTGATCCCTTAGGGAGCCTTCTAGAAGGGGCCAACCATGTTGAGCCCCTAGCAAGCAAAGGGCCAAGTCAGCGAGATTGTTTGAAGAGTTTGAGCTAGTAAGTGATTTTGCTTAGCGAAGAACTGGCACCCAGTGCACCTTTTAACTAGCTCTTTGGTGTCATTGTTGGCTGTCAACCAATAAAAGCCTGACCGGAATGCCTTTTTGACCAGCGTTCTAGCTCCAGCGTGATTGCCACATGCTCCCGTGTGAACTTTATTAAGGATCTGGAGACATCCGCTTGGCAATACACACTTCTGAAGTACCCTTGTTGAAGTTGCATGCTTGTATAGTTTATCCCCGATGACTACGTATTGCTTGCTTCGACATGTCAGGTGCTCGACCGTGGCTTTGTCTTCTGGGGTTGTGCCTTTGAAGATGTGCTCGATGATGGGCTATTACTAGTCATCGACATCTTCAGCCATGGCAATGATTATTGGTGAACTAGTGACCTGGCGCTCATCGTCTTTGATTGATGGTTTGGTGAGCTCTTAGATGAATACGCCTTTGGGGACCAAAGAATTTGCCTTCAAGCTTTCGTACCTTAGCATAGTAGGCATCCATCTTGTCACTGGTGCGAGACTAGTCCTTGTTAACCTAGCTGATAGCTAGCTCAGAGTCTCCGTGGACCATGAGCTATTTCACCCCGAGTGATACTCCTATCCTGAGGCCGTGTATCATGGCTTCATACTCGACCACGTTGTTGGAAGCCTTGAATAGTTGCTGTAGTACTAACCCAGCTCTTCCCCCTTTGGAGATATAAGGAGAATTCCTACACTAGCTCCATCTATGTTTAGGGAGCCATCGAAGTACATCGTCCAATATTCCTTTTCCTCTCGACTTAGGGGTAGTTGGATCTCGGTGGGATTTTATGGCAGTGTGGGATCAAAACTCCATTGTATATTCCCCCATCTTGATGGCCCACTTTGCGATTCGCTAGTTGCATCTCTATTGTGGAGTATGTCGCTTAGGGGATATTATGTCATGACCATGATTTTGTGGGATTGGAAGTAATGCTTCAGCTTCTGGACGGTGAGCAGGATGGCATAATGGAGCTTCTGCACTTGTGGATACCTAGCTTTTGATAGGCTGAGGACTTCTGATATGAAGTATACACCTTTGGCCTGGGAAAAAATGTCCCTCCTCAGGCCGCTCGACTACCATAGCCATGCTGACGACGTTAGTCATGGTGGCGATATAGAGGAGGACCTCCTCTAGATTTGGAGCAGTGAGGATGGGAGGTGAAGTTAGAAATTTCTTTAGTGCTGAAAAAGCCTCATCGGCCTCAGCCGTCCATTGAAAATATTCTTCTTTCTTCAATAATTTGAAGAAGGGAGCTCCCCTTTCCCCTAGTCGAGAGATGAATCTCATGAGGGCCATCATGCAGCCTATGAATTTATGAACTTTCTTGGCATTTTTGGGTTTTTCTATTTTCATTATTGCCGCTATCTTGTCTGGGTTAGCCTCGATACCTCGGTTGCTGACGATGAACCCGAGTAATTGCCCTGACGATACCCCGAAGACACACTTATCGGGGTTGAGCTTCCATCGAAATTTCCATAGGTTTGTGAATGTCTCGGCGATGTCGTTGATGAGGTTATCTTCTTCTTTTGATTTTATGACCACGTCGTCGACACATGTTTCAATATTATAGCCAATTTGATCCGAGAGACATCGTTGGATGTCGCACTGGTATGTTGCCCCTGTGTTTTTGAGCCCAAATGGCATGGTGGTGTAATAATATGCAACGAAGGGTGTGATGAAAGATGTTTTCTTCTGGTCTTCTTCTTTGAGGCTGATCTGGTGATATCTGGAGTAGAAATTGAGAAAACATAGGAGAGAACACCCTGCTGTTGAGTCGACGACTTGATCTATCCGAGGCAACCCAAAGGGGTCCTTCGTGTAGTGCTTGTCCATTGGCCTGTCTTTTTTCTTACCAAGACCAGGTTGGCGAGCCATTCTGGGTGGTAAACTTCACGGATAAATCCTGTCGCTAGGAGACAAGAGATCTCGGCCTTGATCGCCTCTTTTCTATCTTGTGCTAACCTTCGTAACTTCTGCTTTATTGGCTTGGCGGTCGGATACACATGGAGTTCGTGCTCAATCAGCTTCCGAGGAACCCCAGGCATATCCAAGCACTACCACAAAAATAGTCTTTAGTGACGGAGCTTTACTGATGGATAATTGATAGGCGTCACTAATATACTTTTAGTGACGGGCCATTTTGGATGCGATCATCAACAAGAAGTCGGTGATAAGTTATTTGCACATGTCGGTGGTTAACTAGATCATCTATGCAGATAACCTTGTCTAACTAGCTTTGTTTAAATTTTATTGTTATAGTACTTTTCAAGGCCGTACTGTGAGAGTACATCGCATCTCACCTACACTAGCAGACCACCACCGAGATTCAAGTGGCAGCAGTAGGGTCTGAGGTAGTCCCAGTTGTGGTGCATAAATCCACGGATGGACAATGCTTCCTAACTACCGAATTTAGCCAATTTCTTTGAGATAACGTGTTAGAAGTTGGTACAGTATGCGCCTTCCATTTCAGCATCAACAATGGTGCAATTGAGGCTATCATATATGTGGTGTAAACCTGGGGTATGATGTCTTCCTATCCATCTTTCTTTTTGCACTAATAGCCATTATACATATTGTATTGATTCTTTTTTCTTCAGGGAGAAGGAGTACAAGGTGACCATAAAAGAGGCTGCAAAACTAGACATTTACAGCCTTAAGCAATTCATGGTGGGTAGATAGAGAGAATCTCTATATGACACTATTTAAGCTCTTGATATCGCTAGAAGTTAGCTAGAAGTTAGAAGTTAGGGAATGCTCGTATGGAACTTTGTTTTAGCCATGTTCTTCGAGATAACGAGTTAGAAGTTAATATATGTGATACTAATTTATTATGAATCTTCTGTGATGAATTGTCTGTAATATGCTTTGGATGTTAGATATGTTGGCTGCCAAATCCTGGCTTTGATTCAGGATGCAGCCTAAAAACTATTATTTTTTTCAAAATGACCATAATATTAGTGACGGGTGACAATAATCACAGGTCACTAAAGGGATCTTTAGTGACGGGTGATATTATGACCCATCACTAAATAGCCCTAACAGGTGAGCCGATGGGCCCCCCTTTAGTGACGGGTGAATACTATCGCCCATCACTGAAGTTTGATCCTTGAGTGACGGGTGTTTACCCGTCACTATTGATTTTACATCACTGATGCGATAAGAGTGACGGGAGACTTGCTCGTCACTAATAAAACTTATTACCCGTCACTAATAGGGTTTTCTATAGTAGTGAAGGCTTTCCATGCGAAGATATCCATGTTAGAGCGTAGGAAGCTGATGAGCATGATTTCCTATTTGGGGTCAAGCCCGGCCTCAATGGTTGCTATCTTCGATGGGTTGACCTCAGAGAGAACGATCCTCTTAGTACTCGAGGGCGCGGTGGAGATACCTGAGGAAGTCAGTGTCTTAGCTGGTACATATGAGACTTTAGGGGGATGTGCTCGGACTTGCTTGAGGGTCTCCTCCATACGAGTCGACAGGTCGGCAGCTTTGGCTAGAGCGAGACTATCTTTTTTGCATGTGCGAGAGGTGCCAATGTTTCCTTGTACAGTGATGACTCCACCGAGGACCGGCATCTTGAGCGCTAGGTACGGATAGTGCCCGATAGCCATGATTTGGCTGTGGATGGCCTCCCGAGGATGACGTGGAATGGGATATCGTACTCTACAACCTAGAAGGTTATATGCTCGGTCCTGTAATTATCCCGAGAGCCAAACATGACTAGCAAAGTTATCGAGCCAAGAGGTACCGAGCCTTGTCCGGGTATGATATCGTAGAATAGGAAGTTATCCTCCTTCAGAGGCTGTCAACTGATATGACAAGGTCGATGAGGGACTGATGGGAAAGGATGTTCAATCCACTCCCTCGATCGATCAAGACTCGTCTCATGCTTACTTCGAATATCACCGGGACAACAACCAGCGGCCAATGCCCAATTTTTGGGACGTTGGTCCACTGGTCATCTCGGGAGAAGGTGATCAGAACTTCTGACCATCATAGCTGTTGAACCTCCTCAAACCTGACAGCGTTGATTCACCGATCCAAAATCTTCTGTTGCCATTTGGTCTCAGCCAATGCAGGACCCCCGAAGACGATATTCACCGTCTTGTGAGGTTCCTAGAAATCATTGTTATCCTGGGGCCAATTATCTTTCCTCGGTGCATCGTCATCGTCCCGGTGTCATTTACATTGGCAAGAATGACTGCGGGATTCCTTGACCAGTGCGTCCTGCAAGGAATAACATTTGCGCATGGTATGCTTGCCCTTTGGATGAAACGGGCAGGGTTTGTCAAGTTCCTCCTACATGGCTTCATCTTCCTGACGTCACGAGCTGTAGGCCACCACCATACTTCTCTCTGTCTTTCTTTTTCGCTCCTGCTTGCCTCGAGAGGATCTCGGTCAATTATCCTCTCATCGAGGGGATCGAGGGCGATCATCCTTGGTCTAGTAAGACCGGTTCTTGTGGCGTGAGCGCTCTATGTTTTCTCTTCGAGAATCTTCACTATCGGCGTAGTTTTCTGCAATGGAGGTCATCCGTGCTATAGTCTTCGATTTCTTCCTTATGAGGGCCCCGTGCACCTCGGAAGTGTGGTGTACAGTATCGATGAAATAGTTAATAATGTCGTGCTCCTCGACGTCCACGATGGTGGTCCTCTTTTTAGAGAACCTCCGGATGAAGTTCTAAAGTGACTCATCTTGTTTCTGCCGTAGTTGTTGCAGGTCATATCGATTGTCGGGTTTCCTCCAGGTCCCCTGATAGTTATCGATGAAGGCCGAATGGAGTTGTGCCCAAGAGTTGATGGAATTCCTAGGCAGGCTAGAGTGCCAGTTGTTGACGGATGAAGAGAGCATGACCGAAAGATAATTAACTATTACTCTTTCGTCACCACCGGCTGCATGGATGATGGTGTAGTAGAGTAGTAGCCACTACGAGGGATCTGTCTTACCATCATATGGCTCAATCCTCGTGGGACGGAATGACCTTGGCCACCTGACTTGCCTTAGGTGACACGTGAACGTGGGGAAACCGCCGTGATCTTCTCGGCTTCTGCTCCTTCTGTAGTTGCAGTGATTTTGTCCCTCAATACTATAGGAGTCAGTGTAGTCAGTGCTACTACCAATACTACTACCACCATCTTCAAGGTTATCTCGATTGTCCGCCCGTTTGTAGATTTTAGAACGTAACTTGTTTCGTCCGTCCGAGGACGGCGGTGGTATTGAGCGATCAACACGTGGACTATCGATGGGTGGATCCTGGTCATGTAACGACCGGTACCGATCCTGATTATATCCTCCTTGTCTTTTAGGGAAGGAGTCGATGGTCGGGCCGGAGCCAAAGCCAGGGCGTTGATTTGCGTCGCTGCCACCTGGGCTAGGGCTTTTGCTCATCGTAGTTTCGGTGTCTTGGGGAGAGAGCCAAGAGCCCTCTCGATTGCCACCAAATTAGTGGCCGGAGTTTTGAAGACCTTCTCCCCGTTGAACTCTAGAGTGAATTCATCTTCAAGGTTTCAGCAAACCCTATTGTCTTGTTCGATCTCATTACCTTCGGCGTGTCGGCGTCACTCGCTGCTAGTCATGGATGCTGCTCCTTCGGACATCATGATGAGGTTGGCTAGGAATTGGAGACAGCTTGGTCGTTGACCAGCCTCAAGCTCGCTGATCGGCCTGGCCTCTGCCCACCGGTGCCAGACGGTACGTCCTTTCTTGCTGGATAAGATAATGTAGTGTTCGGGACTTATCAGACCTCGGGCATGGCTCGACTGGTGACTTCGCCCGAGGACCGAGGGAGAAGCTGAACTTCCTGAGACGGGTGATCCATGAATGATGGTCGATAATGGGCTCGACAGGACAAGCTGTCCCATTGAGTTCCCGACGAACGCCAAACTCCCAAACATAAACACGGAGCTAGCCGGCATAAGAAAATCTGAAGGAGGTGCCATCGGATCCTGGTGAAAGTGACATGACCCCATACCTAGCATGCCAACTGTTGGTGAATCACCGAGTAGTCCACCTAAGGGGGAACCCGAGGTAGTGATTACATGTGTGTAAGGGAAGCACAGCGCCTTTGAACCTGACGGTCGACTCTAGAACACAAGAGCCAAGGTTTATATTGGTTTGTGTTTCTCGGAGAATAATAACCCATTGTCCAGTGTTTTGATGTTTAATATGGTGGTGGAGCTTACGATATGACGCAATCAAGCTATGTGGGCTTGAGGCATCGAAAGCAAGAAAAATATGCTAGAAAGCTTAGATTGGATGACTAGATGCTTCTAGATGGTGCATTGCCTGCTTTATATACTCAGGAGGTGAGCCCAATAACCCAGAACTCTATCCCGAGTCGATCTAGAATTTCCTACCTAACTCGGGTACTAAATCCTTAATTACAAGGATTCTGGTACAAACATATCTCTTTGTGCCATATCCGGAGTCCGATCACCCGATAAGGACTCAACCTTCCTTATCAGAGCTCAACCCCCCCTTCATGGGCTTGCTCTCGGTCTAGACTGATAAGCCCAATCGTGGGGTACCCGAGGATCACATCCCTGACATGATCTTTATGTACACTTAGGTTAATATGCTTTGCTAAAGGCCACTGTTAATAGAGTATGAAAAGGAGTTTGCATACTTTAACCAAGCTATACATGAACCTACAGGGTCGCACACTTAACAGGTTGGAACACTTGATTCAAATAGGATTTGAATCAGGCTCAATTTGGATACAGATCCAAATGGTTTGGATAGAGATCCAAACAGATCGGATAGATATCCGAGTAGAGTCTTGGTTGGGTCTAAAAGGGCCCAAGCTGGAATGTCTATATATATGAGGGCGAGAGTCTCATGGATCACATGCTTTTTCATATGCTATTCTGTTAGCCACCACGAGAAACCCTAAGTCACTGTCTTCGCCCCCAAGCCCGACCACCTCGCCGACCGCTCGGGTGCTAGTACACCATTGGCCGCTGTTAACAGAGTATTAGAAAGGATTTTCCATAGATTAACCAAGCTATACACGAACCTATAGGGTTGCACACTTAACGGGTTGGAACATTGAATTCTAGTTGGATTTGAATTGGGCTCAGTTTGGATAGAGATCCAAACTATTTAGATAGAGATCCGAACAGATCAGATAGGAATCCGAGTAGAGTCCTGGTTAGGATCCAAATTTGAGAATTGTTCTCAAATAAGAGCAAAAAGAGTACGTTCTTAAAAGTCCTTACCCTGATGATTTGCCTAATAATGCTACTGCGGCTGCATGGTGTGCATATAAAAAGCACACTAATGATGTCCTTGATGTAAGCTGTCTCATGCTTGCCACAATGTCCTCTGAATTTCAGAAGCAATATGAGAACACAGACGCTTACAATATTATTATGGGTCTACGTGGTATCAGTGAATTATCAAGTAGTCCACCCAAGGGGGTACACGAGGTGGTGAATAGATGTGTAAGGGAAGCATGGTGCCTTCGATCCGGATGGTCGACTCTAAAAAATAAGAGCCAAGATTTATACTGGTTCAGGCCTCCCGAGGGATAATAGCCCTATGTCCAGTGTTTTGGTGTATTATATGGTGTCTAAGCTTACAAAGCATGAAAGCATGAAGAATAAGATACTTTGATGATTAGATTGATTGATGTCTCTAGGGGGTGCCTCACTCCCTTTATATTGTCAAGGAGCGAGTCCGATATCCTAGGACTCTATCCTGAGTCGGTCTCTCTAATATCTAATATTACCTACCAGACTTAGCTGCTAGTTCCCCAATTACAAGGATTCAGGTACAAACATATTTCTTCAAACTGGATTTAGGATTCGACTCCCTATTAAGGACTCAACCTTCTTTATCGAGACCAAACCCCGTTCATTAGCCATACCAGACTCTAATGCTAGACTTAGCCTGCTCTCGGTCCAGACTGATTAGCCCATCACGGGGAACCGAGGGTCATATCTTTAACAGCAGCCCTCGAGCTCTTCTTAGCTTGGTTGAAAATCTTTGCCTAGACAAGCTAGAAGGAGCTCATCTTTTAATCTAAGTCTTTGTACTTTTGCTAAAGTCTGATAATCTTGAAGAAAGCTTTAATCTTCTTTCTCTTTGTGTGAGGTGCGCCGCATAGGTGCACCCACATGGTGTAGCCTCCTAGCCTCGAGTGAAATGGAACATTTGGCTCGAGGGTCAAAAATAATATGCAGTGAAAAAGACTTCTAAAGCCCTTGTCCTTAATAATCCCTCAAAATTCTTCGGGCATTAATGAAAGTCAAATGTACATCTCGTCCTCAGGAGTTGTTAGTACTCGAGCAAAGTTTGCTTGAAGAAGTCAGTCATTGAGGTCTTTGAGCCATGGCAACCTTTGGGGCAACCTGATGGGGTTGTGCCCAAGAAAATTCTGGGGGAACCAGAAGTTTTGGCTGTAGCCAGAAGTTCCGGGTTCTGGAGTATCCAGAAGTTCTGGTAGGACCAGAAGTTTTGGGTCAGTCCCAGTGTTTGATTTTCTAGACGAACCGAAAGTTTCGGCTGGAGCCAGAAGTTCCGAGTTCTAGATGAACCGGAAGTTCCGGTTGGACCAGAAGTTCCGAGTTGAGAATTAATTCGATACAGAAGGTCTATTTCGGAAGTTCCGGATGGGATCCGGAAGTTTCGGTGGCCGGAAATTCTGGACCATGCGAACAGATTAGATCTATTAGGCTTTAATGCAGATTAAAGGCCCACGATGGTGCACTATATAAAGTGGGGTGGGGCTAGCAAGTGAAGGCTGTTGGTCATTGCTACTTCACCCTAACCCTAGCCACCACCTCTCTTCTCTCCATGATCACAAGTGTTGTGATTGATCTTCCAGATCTCGTGAGTGGTGCTAGCACGCCGGCGTGAGGTGATCCCATCCCTATACGTGTGGATACCGTAGAGGCACCGTTGCTACATCGGTGCTGTTCTTCTTCCTTGGAGAACACCGGATTACGCTGACTTCGTCGCTGATGAACAAACGGAGCCGTGAGGAGCAGCTCGAGGACGCACTTCATCGACTCTACTTCCACTGCATAAGCGTGTCTCGAGGCTCAAGGTAACGATCCATGATCCCATTACACGCATGGTTTCTGGGCTAACGGGGTAAATTTTTGAAATTAAGCGCTAGTGTAGCCTCTCCATAACCCAACACAACCGACATCGATCCCCCGAGCTCACAGGACCTCGAGCATGCAAGGCTTCGGGCACATGTGCCCCAGAGCACACGAGCCCTTGGGCACATGAGCTCTCGATTTCCTGAGGGACCCAAGCATCGTGAGCTCTGTCGGGCACATAAAAAGCTGCTTTTTAGTCTTCTCTGCCCGCAATTAATGCATTGCAGTTGAGGGGACAGGCAGATGTCTCTGCTCTGATTGGACCAGGCGCAGGTAGCGGGCGCGGACAGAGAGGCAGAATTGTTGTGTCGACTTGATTGTAGCGGGCATGATGACCGAAGCGACGCCCATTCGCAACGATCATGTTCGATGTCGAGGCGAATCATCCCCCTGGTGTCCAAGCCAAGATCACCCGACGGCCAGTGCCCACTGATCGATGGACCGATTAGGGCTCCTCATCCGAGGAGGACTAGGTCCAAGAACTGGTAGGACTGGTGATATACCTTCGGTGCTGAGGAATGAATGGGATCGACGTCGCTTCATGCTTCTTGCTGCAGCGCGTGCGCTTGCTTCAAGAGCGTGTGACACCGGCCTACGAGATGTCTGGGCTCTTTGACCCTGAGTAGAGGTCACCAAGTACCTCACTCCTTCAGCGGGAAGCCTTGCTTCCTGGTGGAGCTCGGGTTCACGTCGTACTATGTCTCAAACCCTTGACTGGTGGTGAGTTTTACCACCTGCTTTTTAATTCCTATTGTTTTGCTCTTCTGCTTGGTAAATTTGTGCTGATGTTTTACCACCCACGTGGTGTAATGTAGCCTAGCCGCAGGGTCACATGGTGTACTTTTCACAGGCGCAGCTCCCCGAGCATCTGACAGGGGATGACCCACACCGCCGTGTGCCACGCTAGAGTGATTCCGAGTTGCCCTCACCACTACCAAAGTGGAAGGG